>CAXKVX010001242.1:0-22667 GCA_964058865.1 Eleocharis quinqueflora | reverse complement strand
TGTTTAGTTTTGGGTTCTCACTCTTCATTTTCTCAGTAGAAAAAAATGAAAATTAGTTATGAGTGAATTTTTGTTTTTTTTTTCAATCTATTATATTGATTTGGATGATTCTCTTGGGTTTATAGATCTTTTTCCATCTTCAAAAAGTTACTGTCGAACACATACTAATAAAAAAAATCCAATTACCACAAATTCCATTTTCAATATTTCCTTCTCTCCGAACAGGGCCATAAGGTATTTGACAAAGTACTTCAATATTTGCATTTGGGTCTAAATGCAAATGATTCGTATATCTTTTGAGTCATAAAATTCGATTTAAGTTGCTTAATAAATTATTCATATCAAAATCATGTAGCAATGTAAATTTTGTTATTTTTTTTAGGAAAGTAGGCTATGCCTACTTAGAAAATTTTGTTATTTTTAGAAATTTCTATCTATTTGAAATATATTTTAAAAATAGTTTTGAAAGGTCACTACTATAGAAAATGACAGTAATAGCGGCCTTCTAATGTCTATTATAGCAGCCTTAGAGTCGGTATAATAGAGGGGGCTGCTAAAGGGTCAGGAGGCCCGCTATAATAGACAAGCCTATTATAGTAGACTTTCATTGAATATCGCTATAATAGATGTCTATTATATCGGCCTTAATGGGTAAGCCGCTATAATAGAGGTCTATTATAGCGGACTGAATGGAAGAACCACTATAATAGATACCCTATTATAGCGGCATTGTGGGTAAGTCCGCTATAAATTATTTTGGAAATTCAAAAATTTGCTGCAGCGCGCCAAGTTTTGCATTAAATGCGAAATTGATCGATTTGATGAGTAATTTTACATATATGTCCATTTGTAATATATAATTAAGACTATTTGCAAATATATCATTTTTAAACATTGTAATTTTATTTTTAAAGTAATAATTAAATGAGTTATGAAAAAAAACTTTTTTTTTACAATAATATTTAAAACTCATATATATGTATTTTGTTACAACTTTTTCACTCTATATATGTACATATTTATATATATATATATATATATATATATTTTATATATATGTATGTATATTTGTAGGACAAAAGCAGAATGAGGGAAAAATATTTCTACGTGAAGAAGGAAAAATGAGGGAAGAATATTTTTGTGTGAAGAAGAAAGAATGATGGAAAATTTTAGTGAAGGGAGAATGATGAAGAGTTGATATTTATATAGAGAAGGAAAAATTTTGGAAAGAAAATCTGTCATAATCCGCGGGACTCTGTGAAATTTTGGAGCGTTGGATTGACATGTATCAACGGTTGGATTGAAACTTTATGGTGATCCGTGGAACACTCTATTATAGCGGCCTTTAAATACACTCCGCTATAATAGGCCTATTATAGCGGACCTTGGTGCCAGACTGCCATCCGCTATAATAGATTATTATAGCGGATGCTTCGTGCGGTTCACTATAATAGGTAACCTATTATAGCGAATTTTTAGTATGGTCCGCTATAATAGACGTATTATAGCGGATGACGCCAATATCCGCTATAATAGAGGGGCTATAATAGCCCCTTTATCTAGTAGTGGGTCATTAAACAAAGTTATTTTTTTTAAAATATTTAAAATAGCTAAAAATTCAAGAAATAACGAAATTTAGTTTTTTTATAATATTTTAATATAAAATTTTTATTGAACAACTTAAATAAAAAATTAAAACTTAAAAAAATATAATTCGAAAGGAGAACATTTTCACGACAGTCAACCTCCAATATACCTACGAAAACATAAAGGAATTGAACTTCTTTATTTGATGCAATAGGTGAAAGGCCTAATGGCCTATCATGAAATTTATTAAACAAATATATATATATAAGAAAAGTTTACATGTAATTGAAGAGATTATTACATATAAATGTTAGAAATATTTCTAGGGATGACATCTTAATTTTCATAATCAGATTAACAGTATTCCCCGATTGGTAATTACTCCAGCAGTGAGTGTGAGTCGCCAAGTTCCTTGCCAGTTGGTTGACATTGTATCAGGTTGTTTAAGTACCTGATTTCTAAAAATGAAAAATTGACTTCAAATGAGCCAACTTGCGCTGTTAAAAGGAGCTGATAGACATATAGGGAAAAAACAAGCCAATACAATAAATTATATTTCTGTTGAAATATAAAGGAGTACTTTGTATATTTATTGTATGAAGTAAGTTGATAGTTTACAAGGCAGTTGTGCCTTTTATACAAGTGATCCAACGGTAAGCTAACGGCTAAAAATCTAATCTGAGTTAAAAGTCAAAACTGAAATAGTAGTCTAGACTTTTATAATCCTTGGCTCTTTCATCTACTATGGCCTATGATGACTTGACAGCCCAACAGTGGCTTCTGAGACTCAATAGTACATAATTATTCTATTTTATTTCTTAACACTCCCCCTCAAGCTTGAATTATATACATCGATTAATCCTAGCTTGTTGATATTTTCTTTAAACTTGCATGGTTCCAATCCCTTAGTAAGAATGTCGGCTTATTGCTCATCGCTTCTCACATATGGAGTTGTAATTTCCTTTGCTTGAATTTTTTCTTTTATGAAGTGACAATCAACTTCGATATGTTTAGTTCGTTCATGATATACGGGGTTTAGAGCGATGTGCCGTGCCGATTGATTGTCACAAAACATATTCATAGGTTCTTGATGAGTAATCCTGAGATCTTCTAGTAGCTGTTTAATCCATATTAGTTCACTAGTTGTTGATGCCATGACTCGATATTCTGCTTCTGCACTTGAACGAGCCACAACATTCTGTTTCTTGCTTCTCCATGTGGCTAAATTTCCTCCTACAAATGTGCAATAGCCGGTTGTAGATTTTCGATCATAACTTCCGGTCCAATCTGCATCGGAATAGCCACATATAAGGTTAGAGTTGTTATTTTTTATCCAAATACCCATTCCGGGACATCCCTTCAAGTATCTTAAAATTCGGTTAATGGCCTCCATATGGGAAGTTCTAGGGTTATGCATGAAGCGACTTATTTGACTTACGGAATAGGAGATGTTCGGACAAGTCATGGTCAAATAAATTAGTTTGCCTACCAACCGTTGGAACCTTTGTGTATCTTGAAATGGTTCACCATCTTCGGTGTTCAATTTGCATTTGTAATCAATTGGAGTAGAGGCTGGTTTACACCCTAGTTTACCTGTTTCTTTCAAAAGGTCCAACACATACTTCCTTTGACATATAAAAAGGTCACCTTTAGAATGGACTACCTCAATCCCTAAAAAATATTTTAGGTATCCTAGATCCTTAATGTCAAATTTGGTCTTTAATTGGCTTTTTACCTCTTGAATTTTTTCATGATTATTTTCGGTAATTATAAGGTCATCAACATACACTAATACTACGGTAGTTGTGTTACCATCAGATTTTATAAACAAGGAGTGATCGGCATTACTAATTTTGAAATTACAAGATGAAAGATAAGAGCTTAACCTTTCATACCATGCTCTTGGTGATTGTTTTAATCCGTAAATTGACTTGTTTAGCTTACATACCAATTTGGTCCTTTTTTCCTCTTTATATCCCGGGGGCAAGGTCATATATACTTTCTCTTCAAATATTTCTTGGAGGAAAGCATTTTTGCCGTCCATTTGGTAGAGGTCCCACTTATTATTTACCGCTATTGAGAGTAAGATTCTTACAGTGTTTATTTTAGCTACCGGGGCAAATGTTTCCTCATAATCTATACCGTATGTTTAGGTATATCCTTTGGCTACTAGTCTAGCCTTGTATCGTTCTATTGACCCATCACTATGGTATTTGATTTTATAAATCCATTTGCAGCCTACATGTTGTTTATTTTTTGGTAGTTCTACTAAGGTCCAAGTATCATTTTTTTCAAGAGCATTTAGTTCCTCTTCCATTGCTTGATACCATTTTGGTTGTGTTCTAGCTTCTTCAAAACTAAGCGGTTCTGTTTCTTTAGCAATGGAAGATATGAAGGCACAATGATTTGGTGATACATGATCATAGGATATAAAATTTTGTATAGGATAGTTTACCTTGTACGTGACATAGTCTCTTAACCGAGTAGATGGACGTATGGTTCTAATCGTTCTTCTTGGTTGTGTTTCTTCAACTACCATATCCTCTTGATTTATATCTTCTTCGGAAATTTGGACAGTTTCACGATTTGGTTCAATTAAGTCCTCTAAGTTGGTGAAGTTTGGTAGTACACTTTGGTTGTTTGTAAGGGTAAAGGACTCACCGAGCTCTTCCTCTTTATTGTGATCAAAATAAGGTTGTTCTTCTAAGAATATGATGTCTTTGGATATGAAATACTTATTAGTGTTAGGATCGTAACATTTATAACCCTTTTTTGTGGATGAGTATCCTAAAAAATAGTTTTAGTGGAGTTGGTGTCAAGTTTGTCTATTCTTTTTTTGTGAACATAACATGTGCATTCAAATGTTCTTAAATGGTCTAAGTAAAATTTTCTTTGATATAAACGTTCTAATGGACTCTTATTATCTAATTTGGCACTGGAAAGTCTGTTAATTAAATAGGTAGAGGTGAGAATGGCATCTGACCAAAATTTTTTTGGAACATGTGTTTGGAACATAAGAGCACGAGTTTTTTCAAGTAAGTGTCTATTTTTCCTTTCGCTAACTTCGTTTTGTTGAGGGGTGTTTACGCATGATGTTTGGTGTATGATTCCTTTGTTTTTAAAATATTGTAAAAAATGGTTATTTATATATTCTGTGCCATTATCAGATCTAAAGGTTTTAATATGAGTATTAAAATGATTTTCTACAAAATTATTAAATTCGACAAAACATGAAAATACTTCACTTTTATTCTTTAATAAATAAACCCAAGTAGCTCTAAAAAAATCATCAATAAAAGTAACAAAGTAATTATATCCGTTATATGAGGTAATTGGGGATGACCCCCATACATCGGAGTGAATTAATTCAAAAGGCAGTTCACTCTTATTATCAGATAAACTAAAAGATTTTCGAGTTTGTTTTGCTAATTTGCAAATATCACAACTACTACAATCTAAGTTTTGAAATTTGAACAAAATATTTAAAGCTTTGTCGGAAGGATGACCAAGTCTCTTGTGCCAAAGTTTCCCAAGACTAGTCTCCTTTTTTGCACAAAAAATAGATTTTTCTCTATTCAAAATATAAAGCCCATTTTTGCAAAATCCGTCACCAATCATCTTCTTTGTTGTTAGGTCCTGGAAGAAAACATTTGTTTTTGAAAAAATAATGTTACAATTTAATTCTTCAGTTAGTTTACTAATTGATATTAAATTTGTTGTAAGTGTTTCTATGTATAATACATTACTTAATTTTTTTGAGAAGAGATCGATGGTTCCAATACCGGTTATTGGGACTTTGGTACCGTTGGCTACCATGATGGTTTGACCATCTCTATATAATTTTAGGTCGCTAAATAAATTCTGGTTACACAACATATGATCGGTAGCACCAGAGTCTAATATGAGTTCAGTGAAATTAGAACGAGATATTGTGTTTAGAGCTATACCACATGTTTTATCGCCATTTTTGCTGGCTAAGAGGAGGGATAATTGTTGCATCATCACTTGCAGCGGATCTGTTCCAGCATTGGTCTCGGTGGTGCATTGATGGGTTTGTGGACCGGGTGCATGTGTCCCTTGATTTATCGAGGCTGTGAACCCCTTTCTCTCTCCCGATTCATTCTTCCACCGAATAAACCGCCCCCCCTGTCTCTCTGTTACTCCGCCCCCTTCCTTGTCCACCCAGTGCTTCAGCCTGAGGTTTGGATGCAAGAACCAACACTCGCTCTTCACATGGCCCTCCTTTCGACAGTGGTCGCACTTCTTAGTATAATGGCTTTGTCTCGTGCCGCCTCCGTACCTAGGGTTAGGGTTTCGGCCTTTTATGGCGAACACCTTGCTCTCAGGTTCGTCGATGGCTGGCACGGGGTTCATGAGCGCACGCCGTGACTCCTCTTGCTGGATCTGAGCAACCACTTTGTCAAACGTGAGGGTCTCGGTTGAGAGGAGTAGCTGAGACCTGATGTGCTCATAGCTCGGATCTAGAGCTCTCAGGTAAGTGAAAGCTAGTTCCAATTCGTTTCTTTTCTCGATCTCTGCTGGGTTTTCGATTGGGGGCAAGTAACTGTTTAGTTCTTCCCATTTGGTCATTATTTCGATAACAAGTTGATTGTTGGTTTGATCCGGCCTTTTCCTGATACTCACAAGCTCTTGCTTTAGTGTGTATATGTGAGCATAGTTTTTTTGGCTTCCGTATTTGGTTTTAGCTTTTTCCCAGATCTCCTTTGAGGATTTCAGGTACATCATCATATTTGCGATAGATTTTTCCATAGAATTTAGCAACCAAGACATGATTAAATGGTCCTGGGATTGCCATTCTTCTATTTTCTCACTTTCTTCTTTCGTTGGATTTGTTAGGTTGGCTGGTATCGGTTTTTCTTTGGTTCCTGTGATGAACCCAAGTTTTTGTTTGCCACTGAGGGCTAGGGTCACTGACCTGGCCCACAGAACATAGTTCCCAGTGCCGTGCAGTTGGTTGGATGTAAGTTGTGGTATTTCTTGCGTCTGGGACATGTTGGTAAGATGATGAACTGATATCTATCAGTATCTTACTGGTATGGTTGGTTTATTGTTATGGTCCAGAGCTCAGGTATCGAGTCTGGTATATTGCTGGTATGGAGATATGGTTCTGGTATAAAAGTATGATCTAGTCTCAAATAAGAGATCAGTATATTGGTTTGAAGAATATTGGGTATATGATGAGCAGTCAGACCTGCTCTGATACCATGTTGAAATATAAAGGAGTACTTTGTATATTTATTGTATGAAGTAAGTTGATAGTTTACAAGGCAGCTGTGCCTTTTATACAAGTGATCCAACGATAAGCTAACGGCTAAAAATCTAATCTGAGTTAAAAGTCAAAACTGAAATAGTAGTCTAGATTTTTATAATCCTTGGCTCTTTCACCTACTATGGCCTATGATGACTTGACAACCCAACAGTAACTTCTGAGGCTCAACAGTACCTACTTATTCTATTTTATTTCTTAACAATTTCCTTACTTTGAACGAGGGATAAAAATGTAAATTTAATATTTTATATTATATTAACTACGAATGAAATAAACAAAAGAAGATATAAAAAAATCATAAACTTTGGGAATATGAAATATATTGATGTTTTGATTGAGATATTGGTTATTTTGAAAGTTTAGTCGGATACAACGGAAATTATATTTCTTTTAAAAAGAATGCATTCAAGCAGGTTTGTTAACAGTTTTCGAAACTGATGTGTTTTCTGAAAATAAAAAAATTGCAGGTTTATTATTTCTGATTTTCTCTTGTAAACTAGGTTTGAACTAATCAAGATGGTTTAATTAAATTGTTATACGACGTCAGGGGTGACTGAGATCCCGCTGTTCTTGCTCAGAATTTCACTAGGAACCACAAAGCACGTTTGGTACCTCACTCAGGGAATGTGTACTTTAATTAGCATTTGAAAAATATAAAGATAATAATATGTTGAATTAGGTTCCAAATTATGTGAATTTTTATTTTCTACACAATTTGTAAGCAATTATCTAAACAACTTTTTGGTTGTTTGACGGATTCTTCATTTGGCCTTGTCAACGACGATATCTTAAAAAAAAAAGGGAATATGCAAATATGCATGATTTCTCTTTTAATGCGAATTTTTCTTTTCTATTTTTTAATATAATTAGGGGTGAATTCACTGGGATGAGAATGAAGTCAATTGACTCAATTTTTTAAGGAAAATCCTTCGCTGCCTCTTGTTACTGGGCCCAGTAAAAGCCTCCTCTATAGTCAAAGCGCGGAATTCACGTGAGGCCCACACGACAGTGTGAGTGGGGAAATGGAGGGACAAAAAATGGAGCAGTGTATCACTACCCATTTTTTAATTCAAGTTTCATCTTAACGTATTAAAATTTAGGTAAAATTGCTCTAAATAAACTATTGAACCTCATATTTCTAAAAAATAATTTTTTTATTTTTCATAGCTATGTATATATTTTGCAATCACGTCGTAGTTGATTGACGAATCGAAGTGTTGAGATTGGAGACCATTCATATCTGTTATTAACAACGACATGTGTTGACCATACCATTTTATACATGTTATTTGTAAACAAAACAACCAGTGTTATAGTTATTTTATATTGGCTATTTCAAACATCCGGTATCCACTTTTTAAAATCACCCGAGACATATTTTATACCACGTGCAGATTATTTTCTTATGCAATGGTTTGTTAAGATTTTAATTGTTGCAATATCTTCTGTTAGTGGGATCCAGCTGAAAGAACACAAAATGTGGTATTTTATGGTGGGAAAATGTAACATAACGCCAGGCCAGCGGTTTATCCTTCAACTGTTGCTAATGTCGCGCATGTCAAAGACTATATAAAATCGTGATTCGTGACGCACCTGTGGACACCATGTATACTTGACATTTACAGAGCTCCTACATCAACATACGAGTCTCCTAAATCAACATACGAGCTCTGCAATGCCTCATATGCACGAGTCCCTAACACAACAATTATTGCATCCATGCCAGCACGGAAGGACCGCCTTGGCGCCTTTACATACTTGAAAAAATTAACTTTGTCTCTTGTGGGACTAATCAGGGTATACGTCCCGCGCGAACGTGCTCTGTAGAGAACATTGCAAAAGTTATTGTTTGAATAATTGTTGCTCGGAGTACATACCTCTGCCAGCGGGGTCCAGCTGAACGTGCGGTTATATTTCAGTAACACAAATTGTTAACGGTTACTTCTGTCAACTGTTGTAATTTCATTGTAATATGTATGTATAAAGACACTATCAGGAATGAAATCCGCTGTTTTTCTTTTCCCTATTTTCTCTGTTATTCTCTTCATCAGGACCTTTCAAAATTCATCTAACAGTTCTCATATATCAAAGAAACAGCCTCCTACAGCATCTCGTCGGTCGAACGGTCAGATGTGAGGGACAACAGAGTCCTCTTATCCCTTGGAATAACAGCAAATATCAATTTGAAAATAAGTTCTATAGTTTAACATTCAATGCTAATATATGTGGAGCTCATGAGATAAGCGGAAACTATTTCTATTGGAGTCCATGGCAATTTCAGCAATTATCAATTTAAGATCTGGTCACATATATATTTTAGCACTATTAGCTAAAAGACCACTTCTGCTTTCTTTTTTTAAATAAGTAGAGGAAGCGACCGGCCCATACCACTTTGTTTATACTAAAAATTAAGACAATACAAAACCGTCTAAAACCAATCAGAAAAACAATGGTATCCCCAATCCGGCGCTGGTATCAGAAAAACCTTTTCTGCCAGCAAACCAATTAGCTAGCAAAGTATATAAAGTATAAACCTTCACATAGAACCTTATATGTTCATGTTCGCACCCATCAAAATTCAAATAATAACCCATTACTTCATTGATTAAATCAAAATTCTCATCTCAGTAGCTTCCAAAGTCTTCAGCCGTAATGGGACGTTTCCCTGTAGCCGGTGCCTCTGAGTACCTAGCCATCACTGGATTTCTAATCAAGGACATCAAACTTGCGAAGAAAGCTTGCATCCTGCCGGGTCAAGTATACACCCGGTTTGATATCTCGCACGTCAATTACACCTTTGAGGTTCAAGGGATGAGCTCTGAGAAACGTCCATTCATCCTTCCAGCAGTGTTCACTATTGGTCCTCGAACTGATGACAAGCATGCCCTCTTGAAGTATGCCAAGCTTATTTCACGGCACGACAAGCTATCCAACCATGAGCTTATTCAAGGAGTGATCGAGGGAGAAACTCGTGTTCTTGCTGCCTCCATGACTATGGAGGAAATTTTCAAAGGCATCAACGAGTTCAAGCAAACTCTGTCTGACAAGGCACAATTACAACTCAACCAATTCGGGCTGACTATTTACAATGCGAATTTGGGCTGCCTCCCTGAGTATTTCTCTTTCCCTGACCAGAACACGCTGCAGCAGGCTGCAAACAAAGCTATGGTTGATGATGCAGAGGCAATAATGAAGGGGGGCATAGGTGCAAAGGTGAGAGAGGGGGAAACGAAGCAGAATGTGGCTAAGGTAGGTGCAGAGACGAAAACATATTCCAAACAAAGAGAAGGAGACGCGAAGTGGCAGGAGGTAAGGGTGACGACTGAGGTGAAAATCTTTGAAAATAAAAGGGATGCTGAGGTGGCTGAGGCAAATGCTGAGCTGGCAAAGAAGAAGGCAAGCTGGGAGAGAGAGACAAGTTTGACACAGGTTGAGGCAACCGACACAGTGGCACCAGCACAACTCGAAGTTCTGTTGGTTGACCCTCCAAACATCACAAATGAAAGTGCGATGGAGATCCCTTCAGCTTATCCCCCATATTCAAGTGGTGAATCATCATTTCCACTGGAAATCCACTCTTTCAATCCACACTCCACAGAAGACCCCTCGGAAGATGAGTCAAACCGCCGCCTATTTGAGCTTGTTCAGCCGGGGCCAGTGGCAGGCCTATCATCGATTCTTCTTATTCACACACCTGAATCCGTTGAACGTAATCATATCGTTACATATAATGCCTACGTCGTGTCGCTTTACGTGAGCACTTTTACAAGCTTTGGTCTCTACATATATTCCATGTTTAAAATCACGCCGAGTCCATATTCTGTGTGGTTCCAGCAACGTATAATTACAATATCAACTGGATCTGTTCTAATCTCAATAACTCTGAGGTTGTCTTTTCTGCCATCTTCAACTAACATGGTGTATGACGGACTCTCCTTCCTTGTCATATGTGGCATCATCAGTTCGTACCTTTGGTACCGTTGGAAGAAAGTTAGCAACTTGAGGCAAACAGCAGGCAGTGAACCTTATTACATGAACAGTGCCAGTGAGGTCTAATACATTAGTCATGTCGGTCTCGGCCTCTCGGGTATGTTTTTTTCACTCCTTCTACCGCAACACATTTCTATTCTTAGTTACTTTTTCTTAAGATTATTTTTCTCCCAAATTAATAGTTAACAGCTGGTCACATTAAATGTTAGATATTTTTGCTGTTCTCTTCCAAAATCAATAACTAATGAGGCATTATGCCTTCCTGCACTGTATATTGTAATACAATTTGAAGTTACAAAAGATTTTGACGAATTCTGTAGGTACATATAAAAATATTTTTCTACCACAGCATGTTTATCAACAACAACAAAAAAAAAATGCCAGCTGCATAACTTGTGTTTGTATGTTATTTTGTTGTTTAACACCAGGTCCATTTGGTTCCTTACCATCCTGTGGTCATCTTAGGACGTATTTCATTGAAAAAAGGTGAAATCTGGACCAAGTAAATTATCTAAATTTTGTTTATTTATTATTTAATAATTAACGGTATGGTGACAGTTTTCTGTTGCAGGAACCTCGGATCTTACCATGCATATCCATCCTATGTCTTCTCTGAAGATTTGGTAGTTAGCATCAAGGTTTTGGGCTTAAAATAAATTGTTCCTTTAGAGACGGACAGAGACAGAGACCGAGACCGAATATTGTGTTATTATTTTGCTTTTCAAAGTTTTTCTACTTGTGAAAGCATCGTTAATGAAGATCCCTATTCTATTTGGGGGAAGCTTGCGATTTCTAGTGAGTTTTTGACTGAGTTGAAGATAATACTTCTATCATTAGAGTATATTCTTAATAAATTAGTGGTTGAAAAAAAAAAAAATTCGCGTACGTACTGATTGGATTTGGATGTTTTTAGTGCATGCCCCGCCAAAACTGTGCATCTTGTACGAGGTGCAGAGGGCACCTCTAAATCTGAACCGTCCGATATGATTTCAACGAATTTAATTTTATAATACAAAGTCCATTGAATCATATAATCTAACAATTTATCTGATTTCAACGAATCATATAATCTAAATGTGACTGTTAGACGTTGAGATCTAATCTAACAATTTAGCTTTATGGGTGTGCATGAAGAAACGAAACCGTCACATTTTCTTTGCAAGAAGAAGGCTAGGCCAGCACATCTACTAGCCGTAGAGATTATCACAGGTCGAGAATCCGGGATTGCAAACTGCTAGGATATTCACACATTCGATTTTCTCAAAAGACCTACATCGACAGCTGTACATAAGACAAATTCTCATGAAGGACTCGTTTTACTAATATTGTCGAGGATACAGCACGTTATAAGTGTGAAAGGCCGTATTCTAGAATTTTATTTTTGAGTGAGTGTGAATTATGGATCAAAAGTTCTTGTAAAAAGGTTCTATTTATAGAAATTTGGCACTAGCTAGTGATGTCACAAGAGGCGATTGTGAGGTCATATGGGGGCGTTATCTGATGTTAGTCATTCCATCTCTAAAGTACTGGCTGCATCTTCCCCACTTAAAATGAAACAAATCTCAAAATCTATTGGGAACCAAATAGTCTGAATGAACACAAAGCAATCGAGTAGACAAGAGAAACAAATTAATCCACACTTACAAGCACTGCAACTGTTTTAGTATCTGAACTCCACACAGCACGTGCATGCATTCTCTCCCTCTATTAATATTGCTACCGACTCCTCTTCGCGCACATACTTCCGTAACCTGAATATGTCTTGTACAGTGACTTAGCAGTACTGTAATGTTAATTTGGAGCTGTCATTGAAATCTATTTCACCATTGAATTATTGGAAATTTTCAATTACACTTCGGTACATTTGTTTTAGAGTAGTCAAATGTGAACCACCCTCAAATGGTGGGGAATAACTAAGTTTGGTTCTGTCTGTGGCATGCCTTCTTGTGATGGAAGTGCTATACATTATTAATTTGTTCAAAGGTAAAAAATATTATTTGTAATGGATGATTCAACTAGTTAGATTAACAAGCTTTCCTATATATTAGATCATACAGCACTTCTTCTGCCCAAACCTCCTTATGATATCAATTTGTTGGATCTATGACCTCTCGAATACACTTCTCGAACGTGATTTCACATTCGCTGTTATTCTGAGGGAATAACAGAGTCCTGTTATTTCATATCTGATTGTTCATTTTCGATATAATAAATAACTTATGTAATACAGCAAACTTCGTGCAATTTATCTGTACCGTCCGTATAGATCGGACGTCAGCAGCGAAATAACAGAATCCTATTATTCCCTCGTAATAACAACAAATACGGACTCCTCGAACGTTTACTTGGTTTCCGAACGAAGAAAATTCTCGAATAGGTGGATGTTCCCGAACAAGAAATGTACCCAAAATACAAAAATATTTTAATACCAAGCCCATTTAAACCTTCAGTTATTCATGCCCAATTTTACATTAATCCAATAACCAAGCCCAATTTTATTTCATTTTCCCATTATATTTTTAAAACCCAATAACTTTTTACTTATTCCTTATGTACATCTTAACATATTCCGTGAGAACCTAAAAAGAAAATCACCAGATTATTTTCAACTCATACATGCAACAATTTACATCATAATTCTTTTAAAATCCAAGTCCAGATAAAATTAAAACATGGATTAATATTTTAATTATTTCTTTTTATCCATTTCATAGATAAAAAGGAATAATTTGTCATTACCTCATTTCATAGAAATAATATATTATCGAGTGATGCAGAAATATTATCCATTTTTTTTCCAATTATTCAACCTATTAGATCCCTCAAAAAGACAAATAATCGGAAGGTTCAACATGAACCCTGTATAAAAGTATATCTATTTAACATGATAACCCAATATCAAAATAAATAAAAAAACATAATGTGACATATATGATTTTCAAGCATTAGCAACTATAATGCCCCTCTAATGCTCCATCAGGAAACCAGATGTATAAGCAGTCATCTCCAACTGCAAGGCTTCACACATGATCACATGTGTCCTTGTGTTGGCTATTTGAGGCAAATGATGAATGAGAATTTAATCGAATTTATTCTTATTCTAATGATTTTTACAGAGTTGATTTATAAGCATTTATATGTTGAGAGCTCAACGGCTCTATCCTACTCAGTTAGGAAATTCTAATGTTATAATTGGCTATACAAGAAAATATATACAGAGGATTTTCAACTCTAATTTCTTGAATTGGTGGATGATATTTTTTTAAAAATCTAACTTATGATGAGATCTTTATGAAGTCAGCTGTCTCTTAATTCTTTCTATTCTCAACACCTTGTTGCAATCTCCAATCCTGTACCATCAAGTCCCATCTTTCTCAAGCCAATCTCCTAGAGCTCCTTTGACTTTATCCTCCAATTCTCTAGCCAATATATAAGAACTTAAGAAGATATTTTATCTTAGCTCCAAAAGTTCTCATGGTTATAAGATTAGCATCATTGAAGAAACACCTATTTCTTTCAATCCAACAAGTCTACATAATTGCTGTCCCAATCAAACAAAATAGTTTAAAATCTTTTGCAGACAATGCCATGTACAAATTCCCTATCTCTTCAATATATTTTGGGACTAAAGAAATACTGAAAGACAATAGTACTCAATTTCACACTCTTTGGATATGTTTACATCTAACAAACAAATAATCTACTGTTTCAAGATGATCACATTAAATACATTGTGCATCACCCTCCCAACCTCTTAATTGCAACAACTGAAACTTTTTCATTAGTACATATTTGATATAATATGAGAAATTCTATTGACAATGAAACATCACTACACCAGGTATCATGCAAGAAACTAGTGTGGGAATCATTTTCTATCCACACTGTTTTATTGATATCTATAAGACTATAATATGTTCAAATTGTTTAATATTTTTTCAAAAGAGTGATCAAGAGTTCAAGACTGTTGGTTATTTGAGGTATTATATTTTGCCAGTAATATATCTTTCCATCTATTTTCATAATCAGGATCTTTAAGTTTTTAAATCCTTTAACAAATAAGAGATATTCATAATTCTCAGGTTACAAATCCCTAGACCCCTCGCTCGTAGATAAGGATCAAGGGCATAAATGCAAGTAGACGTTATCGTGCTCAACTACTTACATACAATCAATATCATAAGTACTACTAATAATCTTTAAAAGCAAAATTAAAATTACTAAAAGAACATTAAAGATGTTAGAAATCAAAATCTCCACACGTAAATCAATCAAGAGATTTCGTACCTGTTGCCATATCTAGCTATAAAAGAATACTTGAGTTGTTCTCCGCAAACCGTCAGAAGAACCGCAAAGCGATTTCTCTCCTCTTTCTCTTTCTAAGTAATGGCAACTTATTCTTTATGAAAATTAGATGAAGAGATGATCAACCTTACATTAGAATCCTTTTATAATTATCTGTAATTAAAACAATTCTTACATAGAAGATGTATTTAAATTAGAAGAAACGTCAAAGGTCATATGCTGGATCCATCATACATGCACCATCTGCGCCTACATTATCATGCGCCTAGTACAAAGGTGTACATGCGTCACTTGATTTGAATAAATGCATCTTTATATTGCACATTTTAGTTGGATATAGTGAATCATACAGATGACATATCCGCACCTTTTATCATAACCAAATCCAATACATTTAATCTTCTTTTATTTAAAATATGCGTCTCTTTAATTTGTTAGTTGTTACTTAGTCTAAAGCATTGAATTAATTAATTAATTAATTCAGTTCATTAGCCCAACAGAAAACAACCCATTAATTTTATATTGGGCTACATAATATTCTTACATTCTCCCACTTGGTCCATTATAAAACTTTACGACATTACAATATTCATAAAGTGCACAATAATATTGTATGTGTTTATATTTCATAGATTCTAAAATCATAATATTTATACTTAAGCAAAATAAATACGAGTCATGCCGGTTGTTAATATTATTTGTTATTAACTTTCTTCCATGTACTACAATATATATTCTAACTTAATATAAACTATAATGGTATACTTTAGGATCCACATTAATTGTCTAATTTACATAGACTAATTCCTATTATTAGAAAACAATAATATATTTATAAACTTAAATGAGTAGGAATTTTATTTGAAACAATCAATCAATAATAATATCATAAATAATCATTCATTTATAATATAAGTTTAATTACAACAATCATTTATCATAGCAAACTATCCCAATTCTTTCAACATGTTCGTGAAATATCTTGGGTGTAATCCCTTCGTCAAAGGATCAGCTATCATCATCTCTGTGCTTATATGCTGTATTGTTATTGTTTGTTTTTGTACTTCTTCTTTGACTGTAAAATACTTAATCTCCATGTGCTTGGCTCCTTTGGAGTACTTATCATTTTTGCTGAAGAAGACTGCTGCAGAATTATCGCAATAAATTTTCAGCGGCTTGGAAATACTGTCAACAATTTCAAGTCCTGAAATAAACTTCCGCAGCCATAATCTTTGTACCATGGCTTCAAAACATGCCACGAACTCGGCTTCCATAGTGGATGCAGCGATTACCATCTGCTTCACACTTTTCCATGAGATTGCTCCGTTGGCTAGAATGTACACATATCCGCAAGTAGATTTTCGTGTATCACAACACCCAGCATAGTCTGAATCTGAATAACCGACTACTTCTAAATAGTTTGATCTTCTATACATTAACATGTAGTCTTTAGTACCTTGAAGATATCTTAAAACTTTCTTTGCTGCCTTCCAATGTTCTATTCCAGGATTGCTTTGATAACGTCCAAGCATTCCTACAGCAAAACTGATGTCTGGTCTTGTACAAGTTTGTGCATATATCAAACTACCCACAATGGAAGCATAAGGAATTTTATTCATTTCTTCTTCTTCCAATTCATTTTTAGGACATTGATATAAACCAAATTTATTCCCTTTTTGAATTGGTACTTTACCAGCCGAACATTTCTCCATCTTAAATCTCTCTAGAATCTTATTAATATATGCTTTCTGAGACAAACCTAACAAACCTTGTGATCGACCACGAAATATTTCTATTCCTATCACATAGTTTGCCCCACCCATATCTTTCATTTCGAAATTCTTCGAGAGAAAATTCTTGGTGCTTTTCATCATACCAAGATCGTTGGTCGTAAGTAAAATATCGTCAACATATAGAACTAGAAACATTATCTTACTCCCACTGACCATCAAATATATACAACGATCAACAATGTTTTCCTTAAAACCAAAAGAAGTAATTACATCATTGAACTTGAGATACCATTGTCGTGATGCTTGTTTCAACCCATATATCGACCTTTTCAATTTGCAAACCATATATTTTCCCCCAATTGAAAAGCCCTCGGGCTGATCCATGTAGACTTCCTCTTCGAGTTCTCCGTTGAGAAAAGCGGTTTTGACGTCCATTTGGTGTAACTCAAGATCGTAATGATCTACTAAAGCTAATATGATACGTAAAGAATCTTTCTTAGAGACAGACGAAAATGTCTCTTTATAATCAATGCCGTCTTTCTGAGTGAAACCTTTGGCAATCAGTCTAGCTTTATATCGTTCAATTTTGCCTTTTGAGTCACGTTTGATCTTAAAGATCCATTTACATCCAACTCGCTTGGAATCATGAGGTAATTTAACGAGATCTCAGACTTGATTTTGTTCCATTGACTTTAACTCGTCTTTCATGGCATTAATCCATTTATCAGATTCTTCACATTCAATAGCTTTCTTGTATGAAACTGTATCATCTATTGCTGAATCAATTTTAGATTCTTGTAGATAAACCAAATAATCATTAGATATAGCCGATTTTCGTTCATGGCTAGACCTTCTTAATGATGTCTTATTTGGTTCAACTATATCATTAGCAATGATGTCATCGGTAACAATTGGTTGTTCTACAATAGTTGGAACAATTACTTTCGGAACAACATACAAAGGAACAACAACTCGCTCCATAATTTCCTAAGATAAGAATTATACTGATCAGAATTTCTTGTATTGACTTCAGCATTCTCGATAAAATGTGCATTTTCGGATTCAACAATCCTCGTACTATGATTTGGACAGTAAAATCTGAAACCTTTGGATTTCTCTGGATATCCAATAAAGAATTCGCTAACTGTTCTGAAATCCAATTTCTTTTCATGTGGGTTATACAAACGTATCTCCGCAGGACAGCCCCATACATGTATATGACGTAAACTAGGTTTCCTTCCCGTCCACAGTCCGAAAGGAGTTCTTTCTACTACCTTACTTGGAACCCGATTTAGTAAATACATGGCGATCTTAAGTGCATACATCCACAAAGATTTAGGTACAGTTGAGTTACTAAGCATACTCTTAACCATGTCCATAAGTGTTATGTTACGACGTTCAGCAACACCATTTTGTTGTGGTGTGTCAGGCCTAGTGTATTGCGCACATATACCACTCTTTTCTAGAAATTTAGCAAAGGGTCCAAAATTTTGTCCTGATTCGCCATATCTACCATAAAATTATCCACCGCGATCAGATCGAATGATTTTCACTTGTTTTTCTAATTGTCGTTCAACCTCATTAATAAACACCTCAAGTGCATCAATAGATTGTGACTTTTCATTCAATAGATAAACAAATCCATAACATGAAAAATCATCGATGAAGGTGATGAAATACTTTTCTTTATTAAAGGAAGGAACATCAAATGATCCACAAATATTCGTGTGAATTATTTCTAGAAGTTGAGAGCTACGAGTGGCACCTTTCTTAGTATGCTTTGTCTGTTTGCCTTTTATACAATCAATACATACACCTAAGTCAGTAAAATCCAAGTTTGGAAGAACTTCAGACTTTACTAAACATTGCATTATTTCTTTGGATATATGATCCAATCTTTTGTGCCACAAGTATGCCGACTTTTCATCATTCATATTTCTTTTCATCCCAATAGTATTGTTTAAGGTAATCAGAGATTCCACATAAGAATTATCTAACTCTAATTTATATAATTCATCAATCAAATTGCCACAACCAATCATGCAATTATTTTTATATAAACTAAAGTATTTAGATCCAAACTTAAATACATAGCCACAATAATCCAACTTAGATACATATAGTAAGTTGTGAGAAAACAAAGGTACATATAATGTATCACACAAATTGACAACATTGTCAGATCCTAATACAAGTCGATATGTACCGACTCCTTCAATTGGCACCTTGTTTTTATTGCCCATAATTACATATCTTTCACTTTGTCGACTTTGGCTTGTGGTTTGAATCGTAAGAAATCCCTGTAAGTTGTTTGAAATATGAGTGGTAGAGCCCGAGTCAATCCACCAAGTATTATTAGGAACATCAATAAAATTTGACTCAAAAGTAACAAAAGTATGATTCATACCTTTCTTTTCGAACCAAGCCTTTATTTTCAGACAATCCTTCTGAAAGTGACCCATCTTACAACAAAAATGGCACTTTAATTTGTTCCATTCTTTCTTAAAACTTGTATTAGAAGACACCTGAAGGGCTTTCCCTTTATTTTAGTCTTAGCTTTCTCAGGTTTAGCATTAGAACCCGACCCAGCTTCTAGATTTGAAAAATGAACAATGTTGGATTTCATTTCCTTAAGCCTTGCCTCTTCTTGAACAAGTTTACTAGTCAATTCATTTATGTTCCATTTCTTTTCTTGAGCATTATAATTAATTTGAAACGGACTATAAACATCATTCGGCAAAGAGTTCAAAATAAATTGAACTAAAAATCCTTCATCAACTGTCATTTCCAAACTCTTAAGTTTTGCGGAGAGAGATGTCATTTCTGTGATATGTGCATGCATAGTGCAACTACCATCATACTTCATAGTGGTAAGTTTTGCCATAAGTGTACCAGCAAGCGACTTATCGGTTGTTTGTGAGCGTTCCTTGATGTTTGCTAGAAACTCTTGAGCGTTATTCGTATCCGAAAGAGCAACTTTAATGTTTCCATCAATAGTCATTCGCAAAAACATAAGGCATAATCTGTTAGAACGTTCCTAGTCTGCCATAAGTGCCTTATCTTCCTCACTGTTTTTATTAGTTAGAGGATTTGGCTTGTCAAGTAACAATGTCATGTCCAAATTCTGTGCACCTAAGTGAAATTGGACTTGCTCATTCCATTCAGCAAAGTTAAGATCATTAAAAACTGTCACAGATGATGCATGCGATTACAACATAGGTACATCAACTATAATTAAAAAAAAGAAAATAAGAAAATAAATTTTAGCAAATCAGATGAGAAGAGACATAATGCAATAATATCAGATTTTTGAGCAATAACTTAAATAATATATCCTAATTATCCTTTGGGACTTATTAAGATATATTAAACATAATATTTTACTAGAAAATAAATACTTTAATATGATAATTTTATTGTTTCAATACATGTTGTTACCTTTGTGTATCCAACAATTGAGGAATAACGTAAATTATCAACTTAATTGTGTAAACTATGAGATCATAATTAACCTTTGGGCAATTCATAAAATCTCATAGTCTACTAATTAATTAATCATTAAATTTAGTATATGACAAATCTTAATATCATATAATCTTAATAAATGATCAATTAATTATATATATATATATTTTATGGTGGTACTTTGATTTCTTTAGAGTAAAAACACTTTGGTGTTTAGCAATACTGTCATAATTTAAAGTTACCGCAAATTTTAATCACAAACACTTTAACATAAAAAAAATAATAATAAATTTTTTTATTGAATTTTGACGGAAATGCTTTTCACTAATGTTATCCCTTTATAACCAAAATTATTAGAAACCACGTCTTCTCTTGCCATGTCGAATAGATATGGTTTTGACCAAAATTCAATAGCTTTTTGATACCAGATATGGTCTTGCCACATCATATCAATTAATGATGATATGGTTTGCATCGGGGAATGTACAATAATAAATGGATAACATGATAAAGTTCTGTCATTTATCATTTTCGTCAAAAATCTGGTTCTCTTGCATAATCGTAGATAAAAATAAATAAATAAAAATAATTCATAAAGCATATAACTTAATCAGGAGAAATTGAATTTCGAAACTTGGCTCTGATACCACATGTAAGTAGACGTTATCGTGCTCAATTACTTGTTAGTTTGTAATAATCTAGAAGTCAATAATACGATAAATTATCATAAAGTTTTGTTCATGAATTGAGTGATTAATTAAACTGTCATTTTGTTACCTTGAGTATTATTGAATTTATGAATCATTCCTTTATCTGACTTGAGTCAATAACTGGAATTGTGAAACTTCATAATACAGATGATATATACTCTCAAAAGTCTCTAACCAAGGTAATTAGCAGGAACACTAATTTACCGTTACAAGGTTAGAATGTGGATTAAAAGATGGTTAAGTTTTACAAACCATAGATATGAGATGTCGTTTTAATCACATGAATACATGTTAGAGGAACATGATATTTGACAGACCTCGAATGAAACATTAAATGGAATTGTGTACGTGTCATTAATGTTTTCATTCAGTGTTAACTTCTAAAGTATGAGGTATTCATCTCTACTACTAAGAGATGTGTATGTGTGATTGTTATCTAACGCTGTCGGTAAAACACAGTCATAATGATAGCCTTTCGGTATACATAGCTTAGTTGAGGTAGTGATGGTTTACTGAAAGTACTATTGTCCCTCGTATCTTGATACGAGTTACAGTTGATACTGGGCCCCTTGATAGATTAAGATTATCTGCATGCGGTATAATTACAAGAGTAATTATATTTGATAAGTCTGCTCAAGATCGAGAAAATATTAAGTTTGCAAGGATGACACACACCTGCCTTGAAACTAATATGATACTGTGAGACAAAAGAATTAACACGACTAAAATGTTTAGTGGATCATGATATTGCATAAGTACAACATCGTCTGTGTAATTGGATGGTCATAGCGCAGATGTCAGATGCCTCCTATGATTATAGAAATTAAAATGGTTTTAATTCTATTTACCAACATAACACAGATCCTATTGGGTCACACCGCATAGGAGCTAAATCAGAGAATCTTAATGATTAATTATAAATAGTTATAATTAATATTATGATGATTATAATTAATTATATATGATATGATTAAATTATATATGTCATATAAGATGACAAGCAAAAACAACGGTTGAATTTATAAACGTATACGATACGTTGTATAAAATCATACCGCAACCAAACAAATACCAAACCCTAAGAAATATAATTGTTGAGAACAATTATATGTTTATGTATATTTATATATATTTAATTTAGATTTTAATTATTGATTATGGTTTTAAATTTGGGATGAAAGTCATTTATCAAATTAAAACCTTAATTAAAATTAATTAAAATTAATTAAAATCTTAATTAAAAATAAATAAATAAATTAAAAAAAATGTGGTCGGCATGCCACTTGTGGCATGAAAATATCAAAGTGTTGATATGTATGAAATGTCATCAAACTTATCCATAAGGGGTATTTTCGTCCTTTCACATTTTTAAGGGTAATTTTGGTAATTTGGCACCTCCTCATTTTACTATAAATAGAGGGGTAGAGGGAGAGAGAAAGATACACCAAAAATCGATTCGTACTCGTTAACTCGGATTCGTATCGATAAATATACTTTCTCTCTTTCTCATATACGGTTGTTTACGAGATTCGGAAAATAGTATTTTTGTGTTAGAGCGGTATTCCATATTTTGGATAACTGCGATTC
>CAXKVX010001241.1:0-80527 GCA_964058865.1 Eleocharis quinqueflora | reverse complement strand
CATTCAACTTCAGTGAACATGCATTTCCTATGAGGAGAGCAATGTTTAGTCTGTTGTTCTAGGTGTGGATCTCATTGTTCAAGTAGTATACTTCATTCTTTTGTAAGAAGGAAACAACTATATTCTCAAAGCAGTGAACACGTGATTGCTGTCGATCTCTTGCTGAACTTTTTATGATCTAAAACTGCTACAGGTCAAATGTCATTACTCGTAAATATTCGCAAATTAAGAACTAAGATTACTCACAAAGTCACAATGAACGCATACAAGGCCATGTAGTTCTACTATTTATTGTTTTGCTTTGTTTCATCTTTTGATGCCTACATCATCAGTGAAAAAACTAGAGGTTCACTTCATTGTGTCAAGCAACAGCCATCAAGTGTAGCAAGTTAAGAAGATACCTGACTGGATTTCTGTTTCTCTACCAAAACAAAAAGAGTATTGATCTTCATTCTATGTAAAGATACAATTTGTTAATTAACAGAGAATAAAATGATCTATGAGGATGCTCTATTCAAGTTCACAAACAGAAGAATCTTTCTCATACTGCTCTTTTGCATGTATTTGAGACGAAGGAAGCTCATCATTGCCTCCCCAAACCTTGATTCTTTCTCCAGCTAATATTGCCTGCATAGTCATACGTCAGTACCTTTTTGTACCTAGTTCATAACTTCATATGTCGGTTTTTTTCCATTTCCATGCCATAAATGAGGCATTGTTTAGCTGGGTGTCAGTATGTGTCAGATGGTATGAAACCTCCGTTGTGAGGTTATATATTCCTAGGCTTTGTATCTTAATTGTTGCTGGAAGGGCACTAGTCACCCATTAGAACTGGTACTATTACAGAGGTATTGTACCAAACAATAGGTGCAGTAAGCTATTCTAAATTAAACATTCATTCAGAAATTGAAGTACCTCTTTCTGCCACTTAGTTTTGAATGTTATGAAGAGCAAAATAATGGTCTGTAGAACTGTACCAACAAGCATCCCAATCAAAATTCCCTGAAATTACGTTGAACAATTTAGCAAAAAAAAATTGTGCTTTAACACAGGACTATAAAATTGAATAGATGGTTTAATACCGAGGCATTCATCTTGAGTTTGAAGCCCAAAACAGCTCCAAGAGGCAAACCAACAATATAGTAACATCCTATATTTATAAATGCAACTAATGATTGCCATCCTGCTCCAATAGACACTCCTGGAATCAAGTTGGAACCTGGTTAAAGCAAGATAAGCAATGGGAACGTCGTGTCCTAAGATTACAATTCTATTGTAGAACTTGTTCTTGTTTTTTGTAACTAAAATTTTGACCTACTACCAATTTTGATGCTATGCATCCTAAAGAGATTTTCTTTTTTGAGAAACAAGGCATGATAACTTTGGTGTAGTATTGATATGCTACTGACATAAAGATGTAGTACTGAAATCTTCTATTAAGAATTACAAATGCATCTGAAGGAAGTATACCAGAAAGGACTGGCTGGATGCTGTTGAGTAATATCATAGCTGCCAAAAGAAAACCTAGTTTGGAAGTTTCTTCAATTAAATCAGGACTATCAGTGAAAAAATTTGGTAGTTGTTTTCTTTCAACGAGAGCTATAATCGTGAGTATTAATCCAATGAATGCTGATGTACTGACGGCAATAATTACTGAAAATTTTGCAGCCTTTGGGTGGTCTGCACCAAGTTCATTGGAGACTCGTACACTGAAAAGTACATTATTTAATTAGTAAGATATATGTTAATAATGAAGCATTTGATATATTACTTTCATTTGACAAACTGATATTGGTGCAGGCTTATTAAATCAGCAAGTACGGTAGAGATTTCTGGTAATTCACAGGATTACACCACTAACCGGTCATTATCATAACCTTTTGGTTAAGTACCAACCTAAGGAATGATACCTATTGTAATAAACATAATAGTTAAAGATTGAAGTACCTGATCGCCGCATTGAAACCTAGAGCAATCATAAATGTCCAGAGCTGGTAGTTCATGCTATTAAAGATAAAGAAACAAAATGGATCAAAATGAAATCTGAACCCAAGTTGGTTCTACTAACGTGTCTGATTGATCTTG
This sequence comes from Eleocharis quinqueflora, assembly GCA_964058865.1. Classification (NCBI taxonomy): domain Eukaryota; kingdom Viridiplantae; phylum Streptophyta; class Magnoliopsida; order Poales; family Cyperaceae; genus Eleocharis; species Eleocharis quinqueflora. Next base: position 78,442 of record CAXKVX010001241.1, on the reverse strand, counting down.
CAACAAATTGAATTTTCTGTTGTTGTAAAGTAGTCGTACATATATAGAATGAAATCTAATATTGACAATTGCCTATTTATTTCTTACTCATTTACTTGGTTAATGCACAGAAATTTTAGAGCTATGGACAAACTGGCACCTTTCTCACAATATTGAGTCCACTGGAGCTTAAACCCAGTATTCTCTTATAAGTAATTTTAAAAGCTTATCACTTAAGAATTACTAGTTGGATTCAGAGCTAAAGTTGTTACATTTACAGACTTGAATGTAGAAATAAAGCAACAAAATTTTGTTGGAAACTTACATTATTGACATGGCACCAACTTGTAACTCAGGATGTTTCAATAGACCTACCAAAATTATGACAGCAGAGTAATACCAAAGCTCCAAACTGTCAAACAAACAACCAAGTTAACCAGTACTAAAAAATAAGAGCTTACCACTAAAAATTGCAAACCTTGCTAATATAACTTTCTGACCATAACATTACAGCAGAAGCAAGGGATAGCTTCACAAAACCTCCGAGATTTTTAAATGCAGCACGAGAGAATCCTTTCCACGCATCAGGAAAAGCCCCACAAATGAGGTACAAATATTGTGCCAAATTGATAAGCCACCATGAAATATTGCCGACCATAGCAACTCCAATCAACCCTTTACCCAGCTTAATCACAAAAACCCAATTGAGCAGTACATGCACACCAAGTACCACGCCAGAAATGGTTGTCATGATCCATACCCTGCTTTGTGATTGGAAAAATTTTTGCAAGGGGAAGTTGAAGGCATATGCAAAGACTTGTGGTATGTTCCAGAGGGTGTACAATCCTGCTGCTTCTGAGATTTGCTTTGATTGGTGAAAGAATTTTAGGATTGGGGATGTGAAAATGTATATGGGGGTCAGGCATAGTGCAGTTATGAGGCAAATAATCCATGATCTTTGCATGTAAATGCCGAGCATTTCAAATTGGCCAGCACCAACTGCTTGTCCACAAAGGGTCTCGAGTACACTCCCCATGCCAATCTAAAAGTTGGAAAAGGAAAAAAAAAAAGAAGCAAAGGTGACTAAGCAAAGTACTTCAAAGGATAAATATGATAGTACTCTGAACTGCCTGACAAAGTAAGGAACATTCGAAGTGGCTCCGGAAAAAAAGGAAGGGAAAGAGCATGATTTGGAGTTCCATAGAAAAATCCATTGTTGGTTTAGATTGACCTCCTAAAGTAATCAATTGACATCTGAACGGATACTCTCCATCTCTTACTATGCAGGTTTGCTTTTACCAAATTGCAGGGATACTAAAGAACAAAAATAACATTGCATGCGTGGTACATATAAGATACATGTTTTAAGTCGGTAAAACCTTCAACAACAGATATAACATTGAACTCAACCTCAGTAATGTGATTAGTACAATAAACCATATACTCATTATACTGAAGTAACACAGTTAGCAGGTAATAACCACGTACTTCCTTCTTTGATTTGAAGGACAGTAATATTAAGGTATAGATCCTCTTTTTCACGGTATTCACGATAGACGAATTTTAAGGTTGTATCAAATTAATCTTTTAAATTTTGTGAGTTTTTATAAAAGAAAAATTACCAGAACCCCATAGACAAACCCTTCTATGACATTTTCAACCACTGAGACTGCATCCAGCTCAACTTCTCCTATGTGCCCGGAATATGCAACACTCACAAAATTAATTGAAAATTGAAGCACAGTGGCTAGAATGGCCGGAAGTGCAATATTCCATAGTGTCTTGGATTCGTACCAGCATTTCTTCACAATGCCTCGCATCTCAATTAATTCTGACTTCTGATGCTCTCAACAGACAACAGAGGTTGTATGTGCATAGGTACTACTCTCAGTATCATATCCCAATAATCCATGAGCTTCTACTAGAGATCTATGTCAATATATAGTTATAACCACCAAAACCAAAAGTGGGAAAGATTAATTAGTACTTAAAGTAGGTACCGAAAGTCGTTTATCATATAATAGTCTTGATTTCTTTGGTGGATTGATATGTATTATTGTGTACATTGTCAAATTGTGTGAGGGTCAAAAAATGGCAAGTGCTATATGGTGCCTAATTCGCAGCCAGTATTAGCTCACCATATATAGAGAGCGATGCAGTCTTAAAATATTACATTTTGTGGTAGGTAAGCTTGGTAGTAGGTAAAAAAAGACATTTGTCATGCATTAGTCTAGATTTATTTGGTGGATTTTGATGTGTATTAATTGTACATGATTAAATGGTTCGAGGCCAAAACTTAATTTGGAAATGTTATTTGATGCTTAAAAATTCTAAACATTCCTGGATTTAATATGAATACTGGTACATGATGAACAGAGGGAATTCATTGTTTTGGGTTGTCAGGTGTCTATCTTGGTTAATTAATTAATGCTGGATTTCACTTGTAAATAGAGGTAGCAAAAGATATCAAATGAGATTAATGTTCTCATCCTTATCCATTAAATTTAGCATTACTCTGTTCTACTCTTAACATTTAACTTTAACGGGAAATGAACGGATAATAATGGTTAATCAATGAAAAAGTGATAATTTATATAATTTTATTGAAAAATAAAAAAAAATTAATCCTTCGGCGAATAAAAAGTGTCAGTTATATTTGTGGTGGACGAAAATATGACGAAACATTTCTGATAAAAATAATAATACAAAATTTTATAAAGTTACACAGTACACATGATCAAAACCATCATACAAAATCTTATATATATCATTTACCGTATAAGATAACCACCTAACAGCTATGCAATAGTTCTTGTTATTCTGTTATTCGATAAATAAATAACGTTTTATTTATTTTTTTACTTATACTCATGATATCCCCATCACTTAAGTGTCTTAATTTCCTCAACTAGTGAACTAGATAATTATCACCTATAATTAATTAATCCATCATACATTTTTTGCAGCACAACAAGTGTTTCTCGTCGCTAGCTGCTCTTTGTTATTGTTTTTTTCAAGTTTTAAACTAATTAATAAGATCAGATGTTACCACATGAGAGGTTAGATGATACCACATGAGAGGTTCATTAATATATATATATATATATATATATATTCAATACCTTAACGATCTAGCTCTTGCTTTTGGGTATTCAAATCAACGTCTCGCCAGCTAGAAAAGCTAGATATATATATATATATATTATATAAAGAAAGATACACAAGAAGACAATTTCGCGCGTTAAAGCTTTTCTATTCTAATTTCTAAAAGTATATTTGTCGACGAAGCAGACAAACCAGGGTGAGGTGAAGCCATTATTCAACAACTACCTTTACAAACTAATTAATTTGGTGAATTAAAATATTTTGCGTCTCTGATAACGCTGAAGTCATCAGTACAGTAATTATTGGTGTAGGTTGATGTACAACAACTGTTATTTTAAAAAAATTGTTGTCTTATTTTTCAGAAGTCATTTTTATTTTTTAATCTAAAACAACGATGTTTAAAATAATCGTTGGCGTAGTTCCACGTCAATTATTATTTAAAATAACTGTTGCTATACTGTCAAATCCTAGTTTTTAAATCGAGCGCTCCACATCTCTTTCTTCTATCTCTCCCCCTGGCTGCCTCCATCCTACACAACTCTAGCATATCTGATCTGCTAGAGGTGTGAAGGTGATAATCTAACCGATCGATCTCTATCACATAAACTCAGATCTCTCCTATTTTTTTGCTCTCGTATTTTTCTCCTCTCATAAACGCTTTCAACGGGACATGAGAATGATCGACTCTGCCAGATCATTCATATCCTCCATCGATCTCATGTTTTTCTCCTCTCACCGACAATCCTTGTCGTCAGGAGAGGATCCATAATTTTCGACAGAGTGGAACAAAATGTTAATACAAAAGATATTATTATATATAATTATTTTTTTGCTAATTTTTTTGCTAATTGCCAAATCATCAATCTTGATTGCCACATCATCAACTAACTATTTTTTTGCTAATTTTTTTAACCAATGATATTGTCACGTCACAGTTTATAAATCTTGAATCAAAGTTTCTAAATAAGAAACTCTCAATCAAAGTTTCTGAATTAGAAACTCTGTTACATTCCTGAAACTGAATTATAAACTGCCACGTCAGATTAGAAACCCTGAAAATTTCAGGAATGAAGATGCTCTTAGAATGAGCATCTCTGATTGATTGATACCGAGTGTATATCTAGACGGCTTTAAAGCACACGATCGAACTATGTTAATTAATTAACACATTTAGGTTGATACTTTAATTAACAGTTAACGATATAGACTCTCCAGCTCTTACTTTTGGCCTTAATTAATTTGGGTATTCAAATCAACATGTAGTCAGCTAGAAATTAAGATAGATGCAAAGAAATTAATTAAGAGACGCAAGAAGACAATTTCGTCGAAGCTTTTCTATATATTCTGAAAGTATATTTGTCGAACCATACTCATGCTCATGCAATCTTTTGCTTGCGAATGACAGAGACATGCATGGCAATAGAGAAATCAAGTTTAGACTAAAATTAGACTAGATTATTATGTATTAATATTGTTTCCGATTAGTCTGGTTAGAGACTTAGAGTAAGTTTGGATTTTTTTTTTTGGGTTGGTCACAGTTATCCTAGATACTGCACCATCCCTACACCTGCATATATATTGAATTTACCTATCAAATAAATTAATTTCAATTTTTTTACATATTAGTTACCAAGTGTTTCTATTTCTGTAACTTTTAATTTACTGACATGATAATGTCAAATAGTAAAAAAAAAGAAATAATTGCAATTACAATGATGAAAGAACTCATATCACATACTAATTAAAATTGATGTGATATTTTAATTAGAAAGATTTATAACCAATCCACTACATGTTCAACTTCATGAAATTGCAATTGCAGGAGTAATTTAAAATTTAGCAAGTCATTTGATGGATAGAGATGCTTTTCCAGATTAACCTCCTCGTTTTTATTATTATTATTTTTAATTATTATTATTATTATTATTATTATTATTATTATTTTTTTATTATTTAAAAAAAAGCAGTAAACTACTAGTTTCACTGAGACTTAATATCCAAATTAAAACTATAACAATCCAAACCACTGGATCATAACAAGCAAGAAAGAAGAAATAACCACAGTACCTAGTATCTCATCAAAATACCTTAATAACCTAAACTTACATCTGAACAAGCATACCAGAAAAAAACAATTTACCAAGATGAAAACATTCAGACTGTAAGTCTGTAACTTCCACAAAAGTCTAAACAACTATTAATAAAAGATCAACTATTTCATATTATCTTCAATATTCTCTTTCTCTATTCCAAGTTATAAGGAAGTTGTCATATCCACTTCTTTCCAAACCTCTCTCTCTTCTTGAACCACCACTACCTACAAAAATGGAGGTCTGTGGCAATATTAGGGATAGTTTAAGTATACTTCCCTCTTTAAAAAATAGACACCAAAATTTAGCTAAACTAATAATTTGGTTACCAATAGACTTAATATTAGAAATCACGCTATCGTTAAAAATTACATTATTTGTACAAAACCATGCATATCACCCAAAGAACTGCTGCTCTTATCAACCAACTTTCTATCTTTTAAAGGAATTAAAGCATCAATGTACCACAGATCATCAATAGAATCTCCAATAAAAGTACTAGTGTTATGCGTAGCAATCCAATTCCAAATATAACTAATATAACATTATAAGTTTATAACTAGATGAGACAAATAAATGATCTACAAATTCATCCATACCACAAAATACACATGCTGTATCAATATCAACACCTCTCTTAACTAAATTGACTTTAGTTAAGACCTTTTTTTACAAGCCACAGATAAATTTTAATTTTTGAAGAAATCTTAGTAATCCAAATGGTGTCAAAGTCATGACAATTCACCCCTCTAATGTTTAGCCAACGATAAAAGGAATTTACTGTAAAAATATCATTAGGAGTCCATCTCCACTTAATAAAATCACAATCATTATTTATTGATACGGATCAAATTGAGAATGAAGTCAAGTTCAATCCAGTCTTGTTGGTAAATACTAAAAGTTGTCTAGATCTAAAAAATCTAAGTGCATGCTCTATTACTGGTAATACAAACATTGAAAACATATATATTTTTTTTTTTATTGTCACACCCCGCAACATATAGGCATGACGAATTTCCACCGCGAATATCCATTTCTAAATATCCGCCAGACATTTTTCTTACCATTCAAAATTTAAGAAAAATCTTGATTAATCTAAATATCCGCCAGACATTTTTCTTACCATTCAAAATTTAAGAAAAATCTTGATTAATCTAAATATCCGCCAGACATTTCCACCTCGATACTTAATTAACCATTATTTATGAATTAATCTAACGGTTCAGATCGGCCGTTTCTGTATCGAGTTTGGTTTTCTCAATTAATCTAACGATTCAGACCGGTACAAAAAAAATCTCTTCCGGTCTGATTAGATAGTCGGTTTTAGTCTTTCTTTAGAAAAGAAATCACTTGACATTGATTATTTCATCAAGCTTGACCACAAAATGTCAACTAAGTTCAAAAAAAAAAAACAAGAGATGTATGGACAATTTTGAACTTCATTAATTATGTTTCAAGAAATTAACTTTTTTAACAGTATTGTTTTGTACAAATCTATGACTTTTAATATGGATTAGCATTATTGTTGCCATAAATCCAAAATTTTTGCGTGACAACTAATAATAATGATGATTGCATAGATCATAGTACTTACCTTCTAAGTATGATTTCAGGTCCGATTTTGTTTGATTTGGACTGTTGAATCGAAAGGCGCAGATCATATCCAATTTAAATATTTTATATGACAGGTTCAAAATAAAAATACAATCCAAGTCTGCTTCAAAATCTCCCTGCTATATCCACACAATGTCACAATTGGTAGTAATGTATACGAATATCGGAATAAAAACATATACAACATTTATTGTGCGTAATGCATACTATACGGTTTCTTTCTTTGTTTCCTTTTGAAAGTCAGCCTTGAGGCATTAAATAACAACAAGCATACAATATTCAACTGAGGTTACAACATACACGTCACACATGAGAGAATAATGTTGTGTAAACCTAGCAAAGGAGAACTGGTGGAACCTGCTCAGATTAGTAGGTTCAAAAGCTCAGCACTTATCATCTCTATCAATGAGAAAATTGTATACTCTTCATTACCTGTCAACATTGTCCGCCTGAATCACCTCTTGGAAGGCCAGCCTACTAAGATCCATGGGCTGTTGCTGGCTTTTTGTCGTTGCTGTGCAGCCCCAATTAGTACAGACTGTACAGTAGTACACCAGTTCAGTACTGACATGCCTTCAGAGCCTCCCATGCCTGCTGGCAGTACTGTTTTTATTTAGGTTTGCAAGGGACATGCACTCGAGAGCACTCAGTTTATCTCAGAAGAGGATGCTATATTGCTATCATGAAAATGAAGAAAAACAGTCCAACTTGCAACATCCCGATCATTCGGGAAACCTGGGAAGTGATTCACTGGTATGTCGCCCACATTGACCATTGGTACAGCAATTTGTCAGCTGAAAACTTTGCTTCACATGAACAGCCTTTGTTTCTGTTATAACTGCTAGGAGCAACTATGGCTAACCAGTTGCAAAACCACACTTGAAATTCTTTAGATGAATTCTTTAGGTGAACATTTGGGGTAATGTACACAATTTTCCATGTTATATTTTTCAAGTGTGAAAAACATAACATGAAAATCGTTGCCATGTTAGTACTGGTATTACATAACATGATTTTCACTTGAAATCACACAGTAATTACATTTGGTTTCTTTAGGTGAACATAATATGGCAAGTCGTGTACGTGACATAATCAGCAAAGTATAATTACTTCCAGCAATACAAGTACTAAACATATTCCTATTGTACCACCATTACCTTTGGGATAATGGGCCCATGGGGGTAATTAACACTTATATAACAAGCATAACAGGAAACTTCAAACAAACAAAGCACGCATTAATTCCATTAACAATTAAACGCAGCGGCTTACAATGACAACAACAAACAAATAAATTACAAGGTCCTAAATACAATTCACACCACCCCATAGTCAATATACTACCCAGAACCATTTAAAAAAGGACGGTCTTCAGTACCCAAAAGAAAATTAAGTTACCTAAAAGGCAATAAGGCTAGCAATCACAAGCACACCAACTACAATAAGCAATGCTTTAAGGTAGACATCAGCCTGTTGTCCCTGGTTGTGGGCCCCACCACCGCCACCCTGGCGTGGAAAACCATGTGCATGCCACCCATGAAAAGAATGGCCGTAACCATATGGGAAACCGGCTGTTGGCCCATAGGCAGCAGCATGTGGAAAACCATGCACCTGGAAACTCAACAAGGGGAACAAACCCCCAATAGCAGCTGAAAAAGTATAATTTCCCCACCGACCCACATGCCCACCTGGTCCACCAGGCCCAACAGCACCAGTAGGTCCACCTGCACCTGGTGCACCCATGAACCATGGGTTTGGGTTACTGTGAAACTGGTTGGCGTCAACCTGGGGTGCAGTGGCAGGCCGTTGCCCAGTTGGCCGGCTTGGAATGGACGTACGGGTCCGTGGATCAGTCCGGGTTTTGCCTCGCCCGTATAGTGGTACAAGCTTGTCTTCCTCAACTAAAGCTTTGCAAACAGGACACTCTGGTGAGTGTGCATGCATGTGTAACCACTCATAGAGGCATGGCCAACAGAAGAGATGACCGCATAAGGTCACGATCGGGTCTTGTGCAAGCTCTAGACAGATGTTGCACTCAAAGCTACCTGAGTCTTTGTTGCCTGAGTTGCTGCTCCCATTGCCATTGCTACTAGTGGATTCATTAAGTCGGCTCGACATTATTGTTTCTCTTTTTATTCTTGTGGATCTGAATTTCAAGCAGTTGTCCAAATAATCATTGTGTATTGCAATCTTTTTGAGGAAAGTAGGCTTAAGCAATTTACATGTCAAAATTAAACTAATTTGAAGTGAAAAAAGTTTATTATATACTGAATGCATATGTTAAAAATCATACACCTGATTCAGACATACTCCTGGTATCTAATTCAGAAATTAAGGATGATTTCAAGCCAAGGGAAAAAATCAAATACAAATCAACGTATAGATTCCAAATTGAGACAGATTACGTCCTGAAAACCAATTTTAAAACAATCGAGATCAAATCAGATCTCGCTACTTAATAATCCCAAACCCAGGCCAGAGACGGAGCGAGCATCCCTCGCGATCTAACTACTGCGTGATTTTCGAACTGTATATTGGTTTCGAACGAAAGAACGCTTGAATCATTACAAAAAAACTAACCTTGTATTCGATTTTACGCCGATTCTTCCTTCTCTTCTCTTAGAGTGTGTGACTGATGAGTCTTCAGATTTAATTTCTTTTACGGATCCTTTATTTTTATTTTCTTTTTTACAAATAACGCCAGGAACGGGACTGTATCCTCTACCGCAACTTTTGCAGCAGGTGGTTTAATCTGGCTCATAGGATCAAAGATCAACGATCGACCGTTATTGATATCATTCGGAGAGGTTTAATATACTAAATCGAGACCGGTGATCATTAATCCGACGTCCCAGATAAAAGTACAATCTGCTGCTGAAAAAAAATTGCAGCAGAGGATCCATCTCTTGGGACACGTGGCAGATAGATTCTTTAAAGTTGTAATAAAAAAAAACAAATTGGGGGTACAGTGACGTACTGACGTATGTTACGTATGTGTAGTTAATTAAAAGGAGGAAAAGGCAAAATGTAATTTCTTGGGCCGGTTTATTGGGCCAGCTATTACTTGTGACAATTTATTAATCTAACTATTTAGATAATTCAGGAGAAAAATCACCTGGAGTCTAGATCATGTATTCATGTCGTGTTTTTTTATGTGAACAAGATATAATTTTTTTACTTCCATTTGTATAAAATTTATCCTTGTTTTGCGGTGCGGCAGATATTTTTCTTTTATGATATAACAATTGGAATCGTGTATTTTTACTTTGTGAGGTTATTTAGAGTATTTTTAAGAATAATGTTTCGTAGATATCACATTTGATATCAACTATCGATATCAATTTTATTATGTATTTTTAGTTGAGTTATCGTGCACATTATTTGAGTTATTATGCATGTTATAACATAATTATTTCAGTACAAAAAATAATATATTCTATCTCTGTTCTTAATTATATTATACAAGTTTTCTCACTTTTGGGTTACTCCAAGAAAACGCGTAACACCAAGAGAAAATTCAAAATACCCTATATTTATTTTACTCTTCAGTAAAGCATTAAAAAAAATATATAGTTTGTTTAATGAAAACTATCGGTCATATATTTGATCGATTTTTTAGGACAAATTAGTCATCTTGTACTCCTGACATATACCTGATGATATTTATATGTGATGTTGTGTATGTACTAAAAATAGATAAATGAATAATTTGCTCTCGAAAATTGATCAAATATCAGACCGATATTTTCATTAAACAAGCAACATTTATTTACACTTTTAATTAAGAGTAAAAGTGATATATTTAAAAGTCAGCAAGTATACATCAGAGTACGAAGTGACTAATTTGTTATCAGAAATGATCAAATATAAGACTAATATTTAACATTAACAAGCTACATTTTTTAATGCTTAATTATAGTGCAAGATAAAATGAATTTTACACATATAAAATGAGTTTTAATAAAAAATGAGTTAATTTGTTAATTTTTAAAATTTTGAAGAAAAAATACGTAGTATTTAAATTTGAAAGAGACAATATGTAATTTGAAGTTTTTGAAAGATACACTTGAAATTCTGCACACAAAAAAAAAAAAAAAAAATCAAAAGCAGCTGCAAGGCACAATGCGCGTGTGCCAGAAGATCAAAGAATGCATTCCATGCTGACACGCTGAACTGACTACATTTTTTTTTTTTTTTTTTTGATCGAACTGACTACACCGTCCGGTCTTAGGCTTAGTCATAGGTATCGGACGTTTTCGTTCCGTTCCGTCCAAACGGAATGGAAACGAAAGAGATTTTGATTTCGTTTAACTCAGCGGAACGAAAACGAAAGTAAAATTCGTTCTGTTTCAGTACAATTTTTGCGAAAATCGCTGTTTCGTGCGAAACGAAACGAAAACGAAAGAATTTTTTGTTCCGTCAACGAAACGAAAAAGAAACACCTCTCTTCCGTTGCCGTTTAGCACGTTTGACAGCCATAGTCTTAGATGGCAAAGTTGTAAATAAGTGTAAAAGAATCAATCAAGGAATCCCAAAAAGGCAACTGGTACAACAAATTTTCTGCTGATGTGATCATGTGATGAGGTTAATACGTACGAAACATCATAATTCATAAATTCATACAATACTGTGCTAAGACCAGAACCGCCTTTATCTGGTAATAAACCAGTATTTATTCTCTCACTGATGCATAAAGTTGTTTCTCAATTACTTCAAAAATTGCATGGATATATACATTGACTCGTTGAAGTAATTAATTAAACATTAACAGAAACCATTTGAACACAAATACGTAAACAAATAATTAATACAAGTTTATCAAATCAAATTGATTAAGAGATGCACTGATATGCTTTTGAAATGTTAACACACTAATAAGTAATAATTAGTTATATTTGGAATTAATATGCAGCTTTAATATATCTAGCCAATTATGATAGCATAATTAAGACCTTTTACTCTACAATTTAAAAATCACAAGCCCCTTAGTTAATTTATCTGCAGCGAGTCTTAATTAAACTCATAATATGATCCAATCCCATAAACTTAATCACTGTCGTAGCGTTCCGGCACCGGAGCTATGTCGTTCTCTCTTACATGCCGGTTGCTATAACACGCTAGCCTTAGCCCGATACTCAACCCGGCCTTCTTAACCTTATGCCAAAAACCTTTCTTCCTTCCGATATTCAAAGACAGGGACCGCCGCGTACTTTTGGTGCACTCCAAGTATGCCTTCATAAACGGATCATCATGCTCTGTCAAACCACCTTTTATCAGTACGGTCTTCTGCGGCGGCTGAAATGCGCACGGTGGCAACGGGACATAAATACCATGAGCCGGTTTCTGAGCTGTAGTAAAATATGGCGGTGGCGGAAGCTGTAAATCCTTTTTGGTATCTTGTGTTGCATCCGAACTTAGGGATTTATCTCTTAGAGGGGTGCCCGGTTGGTTCTCCCATGAAAAGGGGACACCATGTGTGGAGTTCTCTATGTTAAGGCTCATCTTAATTTCTTCAGGTGTTTTGCGGTTGTATCTGTGTATATATAGATAGGTATATATATAACAAGGAGATGAGAGTCTGAGAGAAGATTAAGCTTGTGGGTTGGTTTCTTAAATATATATAGATATGTAGATAGATATATGAGATAATTTAGCAATGGAGAGATGTGATGGGGATGGTGGTGAAGCACTTACCTGAATTACTTGTGTGATGATACGATGTTGAAGTTAGGCTTTAATAAGTTAGGTAAGATTTTGCAAAAGAGAGGCAAATCTGAATTACAGTCTCACGTACGTAGGTTGATGGTTCTTTGGATTCAAATAAGGGAGCCTATGTTCAACTGCTTTGCTTGCCAAGGTTTTTAGGAAGACTGAGTGGAAAATTTTCATATAGGGTCATGAAGAAACATTTTCAACAGATAGGTCAAAGGCACTCTAAAAATTTTACAGAGAATTAAGAACGCAAATAATTATTACTTGCGCTCTTAAATTTTTTCAATTTTTTTGCATTTCTCTTGAGTTACAATACAAATTTTACACTTTAGGACTGCAACTAATACTTGAGCCTCTAAAAAAGTTTAGGAGTGCAAGTATTAGTTGTGCTCTTGGTGTTTTGTGATATTTTTAGAGAGCAGTTAGTCTTATCTGTTAAAAAAATTGTTTCTCTGACCTTTTATGTAAAAGTTCCAGACTGAGTATCTATTTGAACTCCCTCCCGTACTTTATAACTGGATGTGTTCATTTTTGTCATTTTTATTTGAAACCCATTTCAAAAAAATGAAAAGTGGGCTAATAAATAGATAGATAGATAGATTGATTGATTGATTGATAGATAATTTGATACTTCTAATCGATACACAATTGTTATGCATGTTATTTCAGTTCGGTTGTATGTTGTTGTTCTAACAAATTGTTATGCATATGAAACTCTTTGTTAGCATATTAAGTAATTAATATGCATAATAATTTTGTGAGAATAAAATAAAATACAACCGAACAAAAATAACATGCACAATAATATGTGTAACATGCATAACAATCATGTATCAAATAATGATACCGAATAGCGATAACCACATATAAAATAATGATATCCTATGTTACCTCGGTTCTTCCAATACTCAGAAGAACCGGTATCGGGTGCGTATCGGGTGCGGGTGCGGCACCGGTGCGTATTGGATGCGCCACGTTGCGCACTCTATTATTTTAATAGGTTTGACCGGTTGGATGCGGTCTTGGGTGCGGTTGGGTGCGGCTCGGGTGCGGCTGGGTGCTTATTTATTTGTTTGTTTTTGTTTTTTTTTTTAAATCTATTTGTTTATAATATTATTTATTTTTTATTTTAATTTATTATATATAGCCGCATCCGTATTCAAGATTTTTTGAAATTGAAGTATCGCCACACTCGCATTGTATCCGATACGATACTCGCACCCGCACCTGTGCAACACAGATGATATCGAATTGTGTATCGTCAAAATATTTTTCAAATGAAAGAGAAAATATTACGAGCAGAATATATATGTTGTTGGATAAAATTGACGTCTCCATTTTAGTAAAATTGGAGTTCTAAAAAGTAGTCATGGAAACAAGTAATTTTATATCATATGTTTTTTATTTCTTTTTTGGGATAGAATTTTGAATATTGAAAATTGATAGGTAATTGGCTAGTAGTGGAATCTACACGGGTCACCACTGAAGGTAGAAAATAAGAAAATTCATTGACGAAGGCGTTTACTCTTTATGCCTTCCATTTCCTTTTGACTGGAAAGTTTAGTTGACATAGATTCCAATTTTGAACATCGAGTTGAAAATACAAATAATGATCATTTTCGTGTTATCTTAAAATTTAGCTCAGCGTTAGTGGCGTGCTTTTGACGGTAGAAAGTTGGATAACTCTTATCTCATGTTTAAAAAATATATATATTAACATTTGGTATACGCCTTTTATTGATTTTTTCTTTGAAGGTTGTTCAGTCAAACAGATAGGATAATTGATTAAACTTGTTTGTTTGTTTATTTTTTTTTTTTTTTGGTGGTACCAAAAATGATGCATCTTTTATATATCCAGCTGCATACTGTTTCTATTGTTTGCACAACTATTTTTTTCTCTACTTATTAGCTACAAGACTAGATCAGGTATTCAGGTGTGATTTTCATCTCAAATGAATTATTTAAAGCCTAACCAAAACCACCAGACAACTGCGAACCTAGACATTGGTCACAAAGTCAATTTACTGTTTCACTCGAAATGATGCAGGCATGAAGTGTGCTGTAGCATTGTGTGATTATTGTGATAGTCTGATGTATTACTACACAGAGAAGCCGTATCTGACAGCTGTTATAACATATATGTAATTGTTAGCTCTTAACATTTCTGTGTCTAGTTAGTATATTGTTAGTATATGAAGTTTAACATATATGTAATTGTTAGCTCTTCAACTGACAAGAATTCCATCCTGAATTTACAGCTTTGTAGTAATACAACAAAATGGAGTCCAACAGACCAGAACAATAAACACAAGGCCTTTCTTTGAATCTTTCACACAGACCAGCATCAGCATATGTAAACATGTAAAGCATTTCAAAATCAGAATAACCAACAGAGAGTGACAGTGTACTCCAAAAACATGTAAAGCATTTCAAAATCAGAATAACCACAGAGAGTGACAAAGTGTACTCCGAAAGTACAAGTACTAATGAATCCGACATCTACCTTTTTTTTTGCCAACAAAGGAGAACAACAAGAATCGTCGCAAACCAATTTCAGACAAAACAAACTAAAGATTGATGATATATGCAAACCAAACGTGCACTGGGCCCATCCCAATGGTCACACACCAAAGATAAATAACAAACATTCTATCAGAAGTTCAGAACAACTTTACATTTCGTCGAGCTACAACATACTGAGAAAAGGAACCAAGCGGTAAAGAAAACCACTGGTCCGATAATCATATCAGATGGCAACAAAAGCAAATCAAACTTGACCGATTTACAAAAAGAAACAGTCAAGAGGCTTAAGCTCATAACTCTATAAATCCTATTCTACCAACTATGCCACAACAAACCTAGGCTATCAATGTAATTAGAAAGTTCCATAGTTTCTCTTTTACAGATGCTGGTCCAATATCTGCATCGTTGTCCCCTTCTCCATCAAGATCTTGATCACCTTTGATTGGAGTTTCACATTCAACCTAATAAATAAACAGTTAATAGATAAATAATCAGTTAAAATTATTCAGAAAATCAAATAGCTGATCACCCATTGAAACACCAATAATATACCATGGTAAATAGCTGATGGTTAATTGCATTCCATGAAACCACACAAAGCTGTAGGGTTTTCTATGATTTCGAGTAGGGTTTACAGTCAGCGATGTAAAAAGCTCCATTCAATAACTTACAGCAGATATCTCTTCTAGAGGCTCTTCATATTCACGGACCACCACCTCTTCTTCAGCATGCAGACTCAAATTTTTAGTTGTATCTGCATTATGGGCTCCACCATTACCAACATACTCTTCCTTGTTTTGTTCACTAAATAGCAAGAAAACAAGAGAGTTAAATACTGTCACAATAGATCAATGTATTGAGAGAGGAGAGAGGATACATACACAAAGGGATCCACAGAAGGGCCATCTTTCTCGGCCATTTTCTTTCTCACCTTGAATTGAGGCTCACAATGCATACCATTGCCAGTACCACCATCATCACTTGGCCTCTTTCTCCCTGAAACACTAGTGCCATTACTAGCACCACCAACTGATGCTTCCAAGAGCGCCCTTTCTGGAGACCGCTTGAACATCACCCCTGCACATCTCCTGACCCACGAAACAGGTGTTGGTTTTGAACTAGAACCTTCCAGAACTGTGCTTGATGTCATTAGAAGCTTCAAACCAGAACTCTCAGGAGGATTTGCATTCCCCTTCCCTTCTGCTCCATTTGCATACTCCCTGATTCTTTTTACTGGAGTTCTCAATTTTGCAGAAGCATATAAAGCTCTTCTCTCTGCCTCCTGATTGGCTGCCTCTAATTCATTTAGTTCTTTTATTTGTTCATTTATCGACCCTCGATCAGCCCGCAACAAACCCCTCTGTTCCTTCAGCTTCTCTCTCTGAACATTCAGTACTTCAATTGTATCCCTAATTTCATTTAACTCTTTCTCCCTCTGGGTCCGCTCAACTGCAATTACTTCTCTCTCCTTCTCTAGTTTATTCAACTCAACATCAAGAAGTTCGAACTGCTTAGCCACTAATTCTTTCTGCGACTCCAAGTACCGCAACTCCTCATCTTTCTTTTTCTCAAAAATTGCTTCTTTCTCCCGCAAGTATGACTCCACCTCCTCCCTCCTTGCATTCACAGACTCCTGCAACTCGACCTTTTGGAGCTCCATGTCTCTTTTAAAATCAGCACGTTCCTTCTCCATGTGGTTCAGCCATTTGGCATGCTCTGCTTGCATGTTTCGCATGAACTCATCTCTTTCTTGAGCAAGAGATTCAGAATTTCTCTTCAGCTGAACCCTTAACTCTTCTTTCTCTCTTTTGCAACTTTCATGCTCCTCTCTGAGGTGTTCAGTCATAACTCTTCTCTCATTCTCTAACCTCTCAGCTTCTTTCGCCAAATCCTCTTTTTTCTCATCTACCATCTCCCATTCAATCTCAAACTGTTCTTTCTCTGATTGCAACCTCTCTGCCTCTGCCACAAGATCTTTCTTCTGAGCCCTAAAACTATCTATCTCCTCCTTTAGTTTCCTTTCAAGCATGGCAAGCTCGTTTCTCTCTCCTTCAGTAATTTCAAGCTTTCCTTGAGCTCGCAACATGTCTTTACTCTCTTCCTTGAGAGAAACATTCTCCTTTTCAAGATCAAGTTTGAATTTTTCAATCTGGTTTCTTTCGTTTTCTAAGCCCTGAAGAGTGGTGTCGTATTCTCTTTTCATGAAATTCAACTTCTCTTCAAACTCTATCAAACATCTTGATTCCCTTGCCAGTTCTTCTTCTTTATCAGCCAGCTCAGCAAGCTTGAGGTCAAGAGAATGTTCCTTCTCATTTACTGAATTAATCCTCTCATTCAGTGTTGCTTCAATATCATCAAAAGAGTTTCTCTTTGCTTCCAACTCCTCCTCAATCAAAGTGCGCTTCTTTTCTAGCTCGGCCTCAAATTCAACTTTTCTCTTGTTCAACAATGATTGCTGTTCATTCGCCATTCTCTCAATTTCTGCCTATACAAAGGGGAAAGTTCACAAGAGTAAGTACTACAATACATACATATAGAAATTATTTTTTCTTGATACATGTCCATTTAACAACACTGAAACATTTACCTGTTCTTTAGATGCAATTGTTTCCTGCAAAATGAGAAGCTCACGTTCTCTTTTCTCAAGCAAGGAATCTCTTTCAATGGTAGCCTGAAAGAATTAAAAATCTTTAGTAACTTGAATCTCCTATCTATGTTAGTTAAGGAACTAATTTTTGTTATATCAAGTACCTCCTCCCTAGTAGAAATAGCTGCTGTTTTGAGGTCGAGGTTACATTTCTCTTCCAAACAAGCCCTTCTTTCAGCTTCAAGCTGTGATCTCTCATCCTCCAGTTGCTTGTCCCTTCTATTCAAGCTCTCAGTTCGGTCAAGGATGTAGAGTTCTCTCTGGTTTAGAATAGATTCTTTATCCATTAGCCTCTCCTCCTGTTGATGCACTAACTTTTGTGTTTCACTTAGGGATTTTCTTTGGAGAACAAAATCTTGCTCCTTGGCATCATGTCTGAAATAAACAATATATTTTATTAATTAAATAAGTTATAAATTTTAAAGTGAGTACTATAAATGCATGTGCTAAAAAATAAAAAATAAATTATGAAACAGACAGCAAAAATTGTAGTTCTGTACTGTGCTATCATCATTTACAAAAACATGATAGCAACCACTATAAACCAGCAGCACTGAGATAAATCAGCAGACATTACAATTCTTCAATGCATAAAGGATAGGCTACAATTCCAAACCTAGTTCATGAAATCTTTGGAAAAATGATTGTACTTTTGGCTATAAGCTTGTGTGCCTCTTACTCGTGAAAACTTACACTAGAATAATGCAGTGCCAGTAAACATGGTGCAGTATCAGAATCTACTATAAAGACACTATGTGATTTATGATCTTAAATATCCAATTAAGCAAATCCCTAATGACATAACAAAAAGGTGCAAACTTTAAAAAAAGAAAATAAAAATAAATAAATAAATAAACAAATTTCATATTCCAGATCAATCCAGTACCCAGCTGGCAATACAGCATTGATTCTAACGTATCATCTACAGCATATTACCAAACTTAGCAAACTTACTCAGACTGAAGAGCAACAAGTCGCCTTCTAAGCTCATCTTCACGAGCCTCAACATCTTGAATGCTTCGACGAGCCGCGTCTCGAATGCGACAGGCATCAGCCTCAAGAGACCTAGCTGAAAGAAGCTTCTCCTCGGCCTCATTGAGTTTTCTTTGAGCTGTTTCTGACAGATGGCGTGCCTCCACCAGCTTATTTTCATACGCCACCTTTGTCTCTGCCCACTCGGCCCGCATGTCGTGCAAAGCTTTCTCAATCTGCATTATCAGAATTTATAAGGTATATGGAAATTAAATTAATAACTTCTTTTTGTAAAAATATACAGTTATAATAATAGCGATAAAGAAAATTAAGCTTAAATACATGAAGAAAAATATAAAGAAAACATACGTTTGCTACACATTCTTTCTGGATGCCTAATGCTTTCTTTAGTGACTCTTCTCTCTTTACGGCCTCAGTTAGTGCAGATGCTTGGGCAGCTCTTTCACGTTTGTGCGAAGTCTCTGATGCCTCAGATGATGCTTTAAGGTGATCATACTTTGAAGTCCACTCCTTTCTCTCAATTAACAAAAGCCCCATCTGGTGCTGATGCTCATACAACTGCAAACATATAAATACATGGTCAATATCTAAAATCCTGATTACATAACAACGTATATGTTTATAACTTGCAATTAAAGAAGAAAATGTGAATGGTGAGAGGACAAGTTGTAAGCTAGACAATGTTGCATTAAAGAAGAAAATGTCTTAAGTTTAGTTTACATATATTTTCAATATTAAAAACAAGTAACATTGATAAGTACCAAACAACTACTTCATACTTCAGAGGTACTCATCTTATCTTTCCAAGAAGTCCCGACAGAAACCGGAAAAAGGGGAAGCTACTGTTTTTGTAACTCTTTTTTTTGCAGAAATTCACTGCTTAAAAAATTCAAATACTTGTATGCCAAAATTTGGAATTTCTTTATACATCGCCAGTTAAATTAATAAACAATACCAAAAGGAAGCATTCTCTAATACTAGTTTTTGAACTTATTTACATCTTACAGCTCACTAAATGAAGCAACAGAAAATTTTGTATCTCTTAGCAAACAAATTAAGAAGGTTCCAGGGTTAGCTTTCTACTCCCTGACATATGTGAGATATGTATAAAATTTAACCGCTAATTGCACATGGAAAGACAAATTGAAAGCATCAAGTACAAACCTCTCCTTCAAGCTTGCTTATATAAGCTATCAGGGCTGCTTTGTCTTTCCTTTTGACAGTTTCTTCGTCAAACCCAGCATCACTGAGTCGGCGCCAGATCGCCTCGTCTCCGCCTCCGTTCGACAACGGAGAGAGCGTTCCGCCGCCGCGTACTCCGGCGATCAGAAGTCGAGGGCTCGCCATAGTCTCGCTGGCGGAAACCCTAGATCGGTACAGGGTTTGAGGTGAGCTGGTACCAGTTAGAACTTAGAACCAAGCCTTTTTGGAGAAGAGTGGAGAGGAGGTATGAAAAGCTTCCATCAGTATCCAATGCTTTTTCAAATGGAAAAGTATGGTTTTATTATTTTACTTTGAACCGTATGATTGAAATAACGGATTAGATTGATTTAAAGCCTTCTTAAAATTTTAAACTGTACCGATCTTGTCCGTCTATTTTAATCAAACGATCCGCATTAGTAGGACCGTGGGGACCTTGATCTCCTCTGTAACGAGGCGTCACGCCTGGACGAGGAAGTTTTCCTTGCATTTTATGGAATTTTTTCATAGACGATCAATGGAAAACAAACTTTAACGGCTATGGTCGAATATTATTTAATTTTTTTTACTAATGATCAAAGACGCAAGTAAATTGAGTCCTAAGGTTTTTCATTTTTTTCAAGTGCACTTATCAAGTGTCAGAAGTATTACTTCTGCTTTTGACGGTTGATGATATTTTTTAGGAGATGTTTGCCCGTATTTGTTAAAATTTCTTTTCAGTTGGCCGTCTATGCAAATCTTCTACTTTTTCTGGAAAATTTTTACAGAGGGTCAAACACCAAAAAATTTAAACAGATAGGATCAGAGGCACCCGAAAAATTGCACAGAGAGCCACCATTTTTTGAAATAAAAGCATTTTGCAGCTGCTTTTTCAGTTATGGGCCCTACCACTTAGGGGCGCAAATAATAGTTGCGCCCCTAAGTGTTGCTGATATTTTTTTGGCTAAGTTATTATTATTTATACAAATTGTAATAATAATTATTAGTTAGTATTAATATATAATTTTTGAGTATTTGTTAATATATCAATAATAGTAGTATATTCATACAATATTTATTATTAAGCAAATAAATAATAATTTCAATATACAATAAATTTTTAATATATGTATAGTTGTAATATAATATTATTAAATATTACATATATTATTTATACACAATATATTACAAGAAATAATAAATATTTTATAAAAACTATATCAATAACATTTTTAGAACCTACTACTATTAATTGTCTCCTAAATTTTCCGAGAAATACAAATGGTATAGTGGTAGGAGGGTTTGGTTAGAGGCGCTTGGTTTGAGTGAGGGCATGGGTTCGAACCCCCCTGCCCACCATTTTTTGATATAAATCAGGGGCACAAGTAATAGTTGCGCCTCTAATGTTCACAGAGAACCAAAGCATCCTGAGAGCAGTCTGGATGGAAATTAAACATGGACGTAATTAATAGTTGCGCCCCCATTAATCAGACTTCAATTTGAAACAATTAACATAAATTGATGATATATTGAAGATATAACAACATGAAAGTATATTCTCAAACCACATGAAGATATAATAACATAAATTAAAGTTCATAAAATTCTCAAACAAAAATATTTTGCAATAGTCTCCAAGATAAACATACATATTCAAGTCTCCTAGATAAACATACATATCCAAATGCTTGAGATACACATACAAAGTAATAATAAGGTATAAAACAAAATTACAGAATCTTAAACTAAATAAAATAACAATCTCCATCATCTCCTTGCTAATTACCTGCGATAATGAAATCTCAAGCATTACAAAATTGAAACCAATGTTGTTTTGTGAAATAAATAATTATAGTATTACCTTCGTCGTTTGGGAGTGCAGTGCATGTGCGCCTGATGTGTCCCGTTTGTTTACATCGCCCACAAGTATATGCTTGTCGATGTGTATTCTCTTCATCCATTTCATTTCTAATCCTTATATGTTGACGTCTCCCCTTCTTAACAGCATACCTTGTCGGATCTGGCACTAGCTTTAGTCGTGGAATTTCAGGCCATGTGTCAGAATTGCCGAATGGCTCAAATTCTGGCGTCCATGTTACCATCAACTCTTGAACGCGATAAACAGGAGCTACGTACACATTGCTACTTATGCCCCCTTGAGCACAACATGCTACGATATGAGAACAAGGGATACATGTTAGTTGTGGTTTTTGACAAGTGCATGTACCTTCTGGCACCTAACCGCACTGTATGTGTTATATTCCCTTTAATCTTGTTTCCAACTAATCTTTGACCTGTTTGAACCTCATATTTTCGCTCGTTTCGGTACGCTCTAACCGTATGTGTATTTCCCCTTAATCTTCGCTCCTTTAGTAACGCTTGGATTTTGGGGGAGAAGATGAAACCTTGTTAAATTGCTTTTTCTGCTTTTGCCCGTCTTTCAGCAAAATATTTGACCGACTTGTAGAATGTGATTTCAACAAGAGAAGTAACCCGTAACTCACGTGCTTCTTTGAAAACATTATTAAGGGATTATGGTCTATTTGTTGTCATCATCCCCAATCTACAGCCTCCTTCATCGAATGAAAGAGCACATAAGTCAAAACACGGTGCATTTTTCCTTTCAACATCGTTCAGATCCCTACCAATATTCTCAAGCCATGTTGCAGCGTCGGGACATTTTTTGCAAATATGACCGAGCCTCATTAGAAACTTCCTCTTTTGATTTTGTTTCATTGCTTGCCACAAAATTTGTGCTAATTTTTTGTTGGTAAATTCTTTTGTGAAATTTTGACATATGTGCCTTGAACAATATCGATGAAAGGCATGTCCATCTTGGGTGCTCCAACGTAGGTTTGTCTCACTAAAAACCCGCAAGATATTCTTGTGACGATCAGAGAGTACCGTCACAACTCGTGATCCAACCACTTCCCTACGAACAAATTTCATGAAATCCTCCCAAGATTTGTTGTTCTCGGTATCAACCAACGCGAATGCTAGGGGCACCAACTGATCTTCTGCATCGAAACCACATGCAACTAACATCTTCCCCTTATACCGCCCAGATAAATGTGTACCGTCAATTCCTATAACAGGTTTGCAGTGACTGAAGGCCGGACCATATGCCCAACACACTGCTTGAAATAATCTTTCATTTGGATCATTTGTGGAGGCGGTAAACCACTCAATCATTGTACCCGAGTTTGTTATTTGTATGGCATTCAGTAAGGACACGATTAAATCATAAGCTTGCCTCCAACCTCCGAACAATTGCGCGATTGCGATCTCTTTTGCACGCCATTTTTAACACTTAAGATAAGGAGCCTTGAAATTATATCTCTGCTCAATGGCAAACTTGATGTCTTTTATAGTAAACCTGACATTTCCCTTAACACTTTCTCTGATTATGGAAGTCATGAATGGAGACGTTAAGTGCGAATGCTCCAACCTATCTCCCGACATAACACATTCATGAAGACCTTGCCTTGTATTAATAATGAAAGCATCATCACTTAGCCTTCTTGATGCATACAACCTCCAATTACAGTTTTGGTCGGTGCACTCGATTGTATACATGCTTTTATTGGACTTTCTCTTCTTAAACGTGCGGTTCGATTTGATGTGAAAATCATGCACAACCCATTTGAGATGATCATTTGACCGAAAACATTGTCCTTGTGCCAAACCATCTTCTGTGACATACCCTTCGTCGTCAAAGTAATTGCCATCACCAATTATATCGACGTTGCATTAATATTATTCCACAAATCTATTGGATGAGAATCGGTTCGATACCATAATGGCCATGTTGTCATGCTCAGAGAAGTCTCTTCTTCAGAATTGTAATTAGGATCTTCGAAAGGTGTAAAATCCATATTCATGAAAGCATCATTACCACACGTATTTCCAATTGAGCTTGCATCTTGGTTTACTAATATCTCAACCCATTCCGCTAGGTTAATTTCATCCAACCCAACATTAAATTTGAAATCCTCAAAATCCTCTTCTTCCTCTGGAACCGATTGATTTCTATTTGAGGTTGCATTCGGTTCATAACAATTGGTACGAAGATATGCATCTGGCATTCTACTCGCTATTGGCTCAACATATTCATTTGGGGTTTCGTAAGCACGACTACCACTCGCACAACCATGGTTTAGGGTTTCATGAGCTCGACTACCACTTGCACAACCATGGTTTAGGGTTTCATGACCTCGACTGCCACTCGCACAACCTTGATTTGTTGTATATCGAAAAAAATTTGGCTCAACGTACAACTCAATCATTGCAACAGTACCAGGATGAACCAAATGGTTCACCATAAGTCTCCAAGTATCATTACTCGACAGTTGTAACTTAGTATAGAACATTACCGGAGGAGTTAGCTGTAATCCGGCATTGAACCTCCCTGATATATCTAAAGCATGTGTTGAACTTGAAATCTCCATCCATCGGTACAGCTCCGTCTCCAGTTCACCGAGTGTTATGTCGTCATTCACCGTAAAACTACCGGTAGCTTTTTTCGAGTAATGCACACCATGAGGACCGTTCTGGATGGATCCTCCAATGCAGAAACTAACAATAAATATTTTATATGTAAGATTTTGGGAGGAGAAGTGTGAAAATATGGTTTAGGGTTTGTGGAGAGGAAGAGGACTGTTGAGGAAGAAGAGATAAGATTGAGATAATGTTTGGAGAGAGAAGAAAATAATGGATGCTGCTGCATATATTTTGTTCATTTAGGGACGCAACTAATAATTTTAAATAATAATGATGAAAAAGACATCTTCTTAGTAGATTGTAATCTTTCTAACTTAAAAAAGTACTTTGAAGTAATACATATATTATTCAATTTTGAAGTAATATTAATTTTAAATAATAATAATAAGTATATAGTAATATTTTATAGTATTATATTACAAATTTTTTAAAATTAAAAATTTATTTTATATTGAAATTATTATTAATTTGCTTAATAATAAATAGAGTATAAATATACATATATTAACAAATACCCAAAAATTATATATTAGTACTATTTAATTATGAATATATTAAAGTGTATTAATAATAATAACTTAGCCAAAAAAATTGTCAGCAACACTTAGGGGAGCAACTATTACTTGCGCCCCTAAGTGGTAGGGCCCACAATTGAAAAAGCAGCTGCAGAATGTCTTGATTTCAGCAAAAAAAAAAGGGAATCTCCTGAGGGGCGCAACTAATAGTTGTTCCCTTGGCCCTCTGTGTAATTTTTAGGATGCCTCTGACCCTATCTGTTGAAATTCTTTGGTGCTTGACCCTCTGTGAAAATTTTCCACTTTTTCTTTATTTTTGTTTCATCTCCGTTTGTAATGAACTGGTGGGAATAGTTATATGAGATGTAGCACAAAACCAAGTTATGAGTACAATTTTGCCATGAGTGGATGCTGTCAGTTATGTGACTGTTGTCCCACCAATGTAGTATTATTTCCTGAATAGCACGGTATTAGTGTTGTGTTTAACAAAACACCAATGATTACATTTCAATAAAAATTAAAAATTACTAATGGTAAATTATTGTTGATCAAGTATTCCAGTTCAATTGGGTTTGTGAATTTTTCTTTTTGTTGAATTAGTCTGTTGAATGATTGAATTTGGTTCAAATAGTCTCTTCAACTATTGATTTGGTACAATCCAACTCCTGAATTTTTTCTTTTAGTTCAATTTGGTCCTTTGTCGAGTTGGTTCAATTTGTCTCTAAACTATTTTTTTCAAAGCCTTTTTCGTCAATAATATGTTAATTTTTTTTTAAGTTTTTGTATTTTGTATGTACTCGATTATTTTTTTCTTAAATGTATATTTAAATTTTGGATAATGTTCCGTAGATATCAATATTGATACCGACTATCGATACCGATATTACTATGCACATTTAGTTGAGTTATTATGCACATTATTTGAGTTATTATACATGTTATTTCATGTTATTTTTTTACTGAAAAAATTATTATGCATGTTAACAAAATAATGTGCATAATAACTCAAATAGCATGCATAACTATTTCAATACAAAAAATAACATGCATAATAACTCAAATAATATGCATAATAACTCAACTAAATTTACATAATAACATCGATATCCATAGTCAGTATCAATATTGATATCTACGTATCAGCTTTCTTAAATTTTATGATAAAAAAGTGTGGACTTTGTACTAACAATTTTTACTATATCTTGATGTATTTATTTAAATATACATGTCGCCAAAATCACATTAAATATAGATTTACAACAACAACAACAACAACAACAACAACAACAACAACAAAGCATTTATTCTCAAATAAATTTGAATATGTTAGAAATGAAATCCAATCTAAAATGAAAAATCAATAACAATAATAATATAATAAATAATAAAGTAATAGTAAAAATAAGTATAGAAATGATAATAACAATGCTAACAATAATAATAATACACTATTGCACCAATCATAAGTTTAGACTAGTATTCTACGTCGTTAGTTCTGGACTAAAGTCGTACAATTATAACACTACTTCTAAAATTTAGTTTGTCACGATTCTGATACGTGTATCGTTGACTTTCATGCACTCCTATCTGATGCCAACTCTTTGGAGATATTCCATGCCTTTAAATCTCTTTTTACAGCTTCATCACATGTCAATTTCGGTTGAACCCTACCTATTCTCGTGTTTTCGGCGCGGTTTAAAACTCCACCATGTACCGATGCATTAGAAGGCCTCTACTGGATATGCCCATACCATCTCAAATGATGTTGAACAAGTTTCTCTTCAATCGGTGCAACCCCGACCTTGTCACGTATATCGTTATTTCTAATGCGATCCCTTCTTGTATGCCCACATATCCACCGTAACATACGCATCTCTGCCACGCTCATCTTTTGTATGTGTTGCCCTTTAGTAGCCCAACATTATGCTTCATACAACATTGTGAGTTTGATCATCGTCCTATAGAACTTATCTTTCAACTTTTTGTGGGACCTTGTCGCATAAGATGTCAGATGATTGTCGCCATTTTATCCAACCCGCTCTTATTCTATGACTAACATCTTCGTCAATCTAACCATCACTATGTAGCATCGATCCAAAATATCGAATTCTATGCACTACTTGTTCATCTAAACTGACATCTCCATCTGTTGATAGAATGCCACTGAACTCGCATTTCATATACTCGGTCTTAGTCTTACTAAATCTAAAACATTTTGATTCTAACATCTTCCTCCACAACTCTAATTTTCTACCCTCCTATATCTTACTTTCGTCCATTAGGACAATATCATCTGCAAAGAGCATGCACCAATGGATATCATCTATATCTTTCGTGATCTCATTGATCACTAAGACAAAAATTTAAGATTAATTGAGTACATATGTCATCGTAGCAATTTTAATGAAAAATTTACGTTTTATATACAGAAGGACACATTGACATTACAACTAATCCAATAATTCAAGAGATGACTTAAACCAAACCCAACAGTTCAAGCAGGAATTTGAGCACAAACAACGATAAAGAATAGATTGAACCAAACTCAATAATTTGAGAAACCATTTGAACCAAAATAAAGTTCTTGCTCGAAGTAAAATAGTTTAGAAATTAAAAAGATTTTTCCTAAAAAGTATGTATTAAAATAAAACATTCAGTGAGTACTTCAGTACATACGCACAGTATATGTGCCCTAAATAAAGTGTTTTCACTGTTTGAATTTCCCCATAATGCTTGGAGACCCGGCTCTATTTATAGGGGCGTAAGTGTATCTTGGCAAGATGCAAAATTAATTATCAAATATTCACAAAATATTTGAAATTATATTCTCTCCAATTTTTTTTTCAAATTCTAATATTTACTACTGTAAATATTTCCAAAAATTTGGTATAAAAGCTAGAATATCCAATCAGAAAGATAATGGTAAATCTAGGCAGCCAAAATTTACCTTAAAGTAGGTCTCTTGTGGTCGCAATGAATCTAATTGCGGTCGCAATTGACTTGGCTAGTTTCTGCCAGGTCTCTTGCAGCCATAATGGGATCCTTTGCAGCCGCAATCAATCATGCTGAAAATCAGTAGATTTATTGCCAAATATTTCCTACTATATTGAAACCGCAAAGGATCTTATTACAGCCGCAATAGATCTACCTTTGTGTTGTTTTGCTTGGGCTTTGATCCAATTTGAGTTGGGTTTAGCGCAAACAATATTTTTGACTTTACACTAGCACCCATATATAGTTTAATTGATCATAATCAGTCCATTAACAATTATAATAAATTTACTTTAATTCTATATGCATTTGTATCCAAAATCTTAGTGAAATACGTACAATGCCTTAAATATTAAATTAATCACATTTACAACATTTCCAAATATTACTCCTCGTAATATGTGACAGTACATGACATGTAGTAATCGTATAACACGTTGTCCAAACATAATTTATTGAAATTGACGTCTCAATTCCAACAATGCATTCATTTTTGCAATTAATTGAGTTCCAATTTACTGCTATGCTCCAAATTTGATCTTTGAAATTAATAGGCCTCCGTTCAGATGCCATATGATGTTTATACTCATGCAAATGCTCAGAATGAGTTATGATATGGATAAAAAAGATCAATTAAGGTTCACAAAACATATAATTCAATCAAAAGGGATATTGAATCATTCATTTTGCTGCATGACTCCCCCCACAACACAATATACAAAATGAGAATCAAATTGGGGGAGTCCAGTGACTCTCTAGATAATCGATTTGGTACCACTTGTGCTTGGAAGAGGTTCCACAAAATTTCCTTTTCTAAAATGACAAAAACGTTCTTGATGTACAAACTTCAAGCAAAACGAACAAAAGGTTGTCATGGAGTTAATATTGATATGATCATGACTGTTATTGTTAATTGGTCTCCAATAGCTCATCACTAATCTATATTTATCATGGAAATTCCTTATATTTCGTGGATGAGATGTTGATTGATTGACACTTATATTTCTTTCTATGAAAATTGCTACTAAAATTCTTATGATCAATCATCACATTTCTAGAATTATGTCTTGGTTGAAAAGCATCATCATACTTTTTTCTTTGAAAATTATTACCAAATTTCTTGTTCTTGTGTAGCTCATGGAATCTACCATACTTATCATTAACATAAAACTTTTGTGGTTGAGTTCTATGTTGGTTGGTAATCTTATAATCATTTCTAACTCTAGGTTTGTTTATCACCTTTATAGAATTATGTTTGGTGAACTTGATTTTCTTATTGTATTTTTGTTGTACTTATAGGCATGGTTCTTAGCTCGAATAGGTTTGTCATTTTGCTTAGGTTGCTTTTCAATTTTAGAAGGTTGTTTCTTTACAAATCCAAGATTGGTCTTATCATGCGGATCTTGACTAATATACATCTTATCATAGTTAATTTTAGTGTCATGGTTTGAAGATTTAACAAACTTAACAAATTTAGAAGCTCAAGGATGTGCTTCTTTTAATTTTTTTTTATCTAAATTGACTTTGGTCTCAAGGTCATTAACCATAATGTGTAGCAATTCAATATTAAACTTAAGATCATTGATCATAACATCTTTAACATCCATATATTTTTGGGACTCATCAAGTAACTCTTTAAGCTTAGTCACATTAAAAGTCTCTTAATTTTGATCCAAAGCACAAGACTCATCATCGCTAGACTCATCATGATATTTAGAGAGGTCAAATACTATCGTATTAGCTCGACTAGGGGCCTCTAACTCTTGAGCACTTGTAGTCTTAGCCTTTGATTGAGTTGTCTTCTCTTGTGCTTGAGCATCCATTCTTGCAAGACTTAAAGGCTTCTCAATTTGCTTTGCATCATCCAACTTTGCAAGTGTCGAAGGCTTTTCCACCTTGTTGGAAGTAACTATCCTTGAGAATTCACCTCTCATTAAGGTTACTTCTTGCCCTCTTGCATAGTCGTCCTTAGCTTGAGCCATTTGTTTCAAGATGCGAATCTTCTCTGACAGATCTGTCATCCGTTGTTCCTTTATGATCTCAAGAGCTATCTCCAAGTATGTCCTTGGTTTCTTTCTGATGAGGGCTAGTTTGTTTTCAACTTCTCCTCCCTTGAGATTTACTTCTTCTTCCTCATCTTCAATTTTTTCGGATTCACTTAGCCAAGTTGCTTGCATTGCTTTCTTGTTAGTTCTTTTGAATCATGCTTCTTGTGGTCCTCTCCTTTGAGGAAATATGACATAGCAATTTTGAATGCTATGATCCTTCTTGTTGCAAGATAAGCACACTATCTTATTGTCTTGAACTAATCTCTCCTCATTTACTTTCCTTTCGAATTTGATGCCTCCTTTCACTAGTTTGGTGAGAAGATATTTGTCCTTGAAAAGTACTTGATAGAGGTTTTGGTAGACCACTTCGCTTGCTTCGAATTTGTAAGGTGGATTGTATGAAGATTGTGCGGGCAATGCTAATGATTTGGTTGAGGTTGAGCACTTTACTTCGATATAGTTGTCCTCATGTGAGCAAAGTTGTGCGTATACCTCTTCGAATTGATAGGCGAGTCCTTTGGCTTGTAAAGTTTCAATAGAGCTCACAACGTCATCCCAACCGGACTTTTTCGACACCATCCTTAAGAATTTACCTAGAAAATCTTCATAACAAATATTAGATCCTACTTCAACAAACTCATTTCTTAGAGATACGAGTCTATAATAAAGACTTTCAAAGGACTCGTTTTCTTCAAACTTCATATTCTCTAATTTTGTTGCCAATCCAACTTTTACGAGTCTTTTTCATGTATTCATTTCTCTCATATACAAGTACTAGAGCATTTCAATTTTTTTTTGGCATTTATAGAGTGAGTGAGAAATAATGCAATAGTCTCATGAATTTAGCAAAGTATAGTGTTCGTGACATTATCATTTGTATATTTGAGGTCTTTGGACTCTTTAGTTAAGGTTACACCATCAATTTCATATTTGGGTGTCCAACCATCCTCTACAATTTTCCAAAGCTCAAGTAGACTAAGGTAGTTTACCATACATCTCTTCCAAAAGGAAAATTCTTACAACCTACACCAAAAAACTAGTGGTTTTTTCACAAATTTCAATTGTGCCATTTTTAACAAGACAAAATCAAGAACTATCAAGATTTTGACAATTAGCTAGGTATGAACCTGTGGGCTCTGATACCAATTGTTAGAATTGAGACTTAGGGGAAAGACTAAGGTCAAGTACTAGGACAGAAGCATTTTTAACAACAATTACAATTCAAATTTTTAGACCTTAATCACCTAACTAAATTTTCAGCAAGCAAGTACTAAGAGTAATTGCGCAATTCAAAAATAACAAAGTGCAAGAATAGTAAAGAGAGAGTAAAGAGCAAACAAGAGAACACAAGAACACACGATATAATGTGGTTTGACCTACAAACAAACTAGGCATATATCCACGGGACTCTCGGAACTAAAACTTCCTTCCAAGACCGATTTCACTAAGCAATAAGTGTTCTTTACAATTGCAGAATCTATCTTTGGCTTCTTCTCAATAAGCAAACCAATCTTAAGTTTCTAAACCTATGCAAAGGGCTACACCATTCTACAAGGTAAAGGTCTGATTGAAAACACAATCAAGGACATAGATGCACTACTTGACAACATAAATATAGTGCACCAAAGGTTAGAAACTAGCAAGAAAAGAAGTGTTCTCGGATTGACAATTAGACAATAGTAGCTATCCTAAATCTCTCAGGTTAGGCAGCTGTAGGAGAAGGCTCTAATGCTCTTTCTGATGCTCAATTGAATGCTTGAAAGCTTGTGGGGGGTTTCAAATGTCTTATAGGTTCGTATCCCCAATGTATATATAGGCTAAGCACATTTAGGAGTCTTGGAGCCTTGAAAATGGCCTCATGCGTTACTGATCTCTCTGATGAGTTACAAAACCTATTATAATGGGTTGACACCTTTCCAGAAATGCCCTTATGTGCTTCTTTGACTGAATTCTGGGCCACCTTGAATAAGAATCTGTTACAACGGGTTGAGAACCCGTTATAACGAGTGGGGAAGTCGTCACAACGCCTCTGTGATGCGTTACAGCAACGCATGGCTCTAGAAATCCCTTCTCTGCTCAGCTTTTCTCCTCTTAACCCGTTGTGACGGGTTGGGCATCCGTTATGACGGGTTGTACATCCGTTGTGACTGGTTTGAAAAGCGTTACCATAACACATGGCTCCATGAATGCATTCTAGGCTTGGTCTTGATGTTTTTGAGTATATCTTGACTTGTATAAGCATGTTTGAGCCTTTACATCACAATTGTGTACCTATGTTAACCTGCATCTCAACAAAACTCAATTGTGCAAGATTAATACTGATTTGTTTTGCAAATTGTCAAACAAGATATGAGTTTAATCCAACATATGTAACTCAGAGACAATCGCTAGATAAGTAATTACAAAACTAATGTCAGGCAAGTACAAAATCTGGGTTCGGTGACTTGGCACAAGGATATTTTCTATCAATAGTAACGTGATAAAGAAATCATTTACTTTTTACACTATATCAATGAAAGACCATAATTTCTTCCAAATTTTAGAATTTATCAAAATTTTGACTAAACCGAGCAGATTAGTCAAATCAAAACACAAATACAAGACAATAAAATCACTCGTAATCCGAAACCTGATATTTTATGAGAATCCCCATACTTCTCTAAAATTTAAAATTATGAAACTATGGAGAAGAAAAATGCAATTTCACCACTTCTTTTGAGAAAACAAATTGAAAATAGTGTTCATGCAAATCAAACTACTTAATTAAAAAGGAGAACTGACCTTTTATTTGAAAAACTTCAAACAGCTCCATGAGAGACGAGGGAAACAACAACTAACAAGGATAACTATTTTAAAAATAATATTGATGATAGACAAAACTCTTATGAGACGAGGGAAATCTTTTTTACCTTCTCATCAACTGTCTGTGGCTCTTATGATTCTTTTACCATCCAAAATTATATGATTTTTTTGGAAGTACGAAAAAGAATTGATTTGAAGCAAATCTATCAAAAGAAACAAAAAGAAAAGAAGTATTTCAAATTATCATGCATAAGAGATTATTGTAATCACAACTCACTTAGAGGAAAGGGATCCAACAATAAAATGGATTGACACATTTCATATTAAAATCAAGGATGGAGTTATAGTGCTTGCGTAAGCATAAAAGAAAAGAAGTATTTCAAATTATCATGGATAAGAGATTATTATAATCACAAAGACAATAAAATGGATTGACACATTTCATATTAAAATCAAGGGTGAAGTTATGGTGCTTGCGCAAGCACGTGCACGCGCAAGCACCATAGTTTTGCTCTAAAATCAATTCAAACATTTATATTGTTAAATAAAAGTAAATAACACGGATGAACTTTGCTGGCAAAGTTAAAACATGTCGGTACATATACTAAATTGTATGATTGAATCATTAGGAAAGCATGGAGTTGAGGAAAAAGAGTAATTACCAGATGTTGTTTTCTTGTGAATAACACATCCCACAATAAGAGGCCAAGCACCGGGTGCAGAGAAGCTCGCACCATAGGAGGCCAAGCTCGCACTTGATGTCTCTCCAGCTTTGGTTTAGTTTGGACCAGCACAGCCATAAAAACCACTGTTGTCGAGGTTCAGGCGAGGTCCAGAGGAGAGGAGAGGCGGAAACGAGGAGATGGGCTGATAAACGGAGGACGTCGTCAAAGAGAGAGAGGGAGGGAGAGACCTCAATCTGTCATGGGCGGCGGCAACAGAGAGAGAAAAATATAGGATTTAGCGGCGGAAATAGAAAGGAAGCGAGAGACAAAATTAAGTTTTTTTTTGTACGAGAGTGGTAGTTTCAATTCTTCGAATTTTCGCAGACGAAAGTATACGGAAACTGAAAATCTAAAATTAAGCGGTTGTGATCGAAAGAAATAAGAATCTCACACTCTATATTGATCTAAGAGGTTAATAGAAGTTTGGAGTCAAAAATTCTAATGTCATTTTATTAGTAGTAAATATTATTTCTATATTGAAACTACCGTGAATGAGATCATCTAAATTATACATGACATGACATATCAATTAAATTATACTAACATTAAAGTATGTTCATCAAAAAGTAATTAAGGTAATATTTGTATATTTTTTATAACTATCCTAAACATATTATTATAATATGAATGCAAACTTGTATCTTTATTTGATTTTTGTGACGGACAACAATAAAGAACCAATTTGTTATAAATTAAAAATATAAAAAGCAGAATAATAATTGATGATATTTACGAATTTAAATGATATCTTTAAAACTTTTGTGGCCAAAAGAGTAAAAAAATATTTTTTTCTGAAATTTTAGAATCAAAATGATAAATGAGTGATATATTAATAAATGTATGTAATCTATAATATATCATTGTTCACGTTTTTGGCACTGTAGAGTCTATAGTGACAAGAAACAGTGTTTTTACTGTTCAAATTTTTTTTTTACAGAATTTTTTTACAGAAAAGATATAGATAGTGACTGAACTGTTTTTTTATACAGGAAAGATATTAATAGTGGCTGAGCCATGTGTTTTTTTTTTCTAGTTTATTCATTTGTTTAAACTTTTGTCTGTAGGCATTTGTTGCATGTAACAAAAATTGAGAAAATGTAGAGGTGGCAGAACCCGGCACGATCTGAGAAACCCGTCCAACCCGGTCCGATCTGAAGCCGATCCGACTTGATATTTTGATAAAGTCAAACTACACGAACCCGACCCGACTCGACTCGGGATGATTTGTAATTCGAGACGAAGCGACACATGAGCGACCTGAGCCCGACCCGACCCGACCCAAGACAACCCGTAACCCGAGATGGCACGACACATCAGGACCCAAGCCCGACCCGACTTGTAATCCGAGATGGAACGACACATGAGGACCCGAACCCGACCCAACCCGACCAGACTTGACCTGATACAACCCGTAAATTGATCTAATCATATCTTGCCCACATCATAATCTAATTTACTAGCAAATTAACATCAGAGAAAGTCAAGATTTACTAACACAATTCAATAACGCGATCTGATCTTGTTCGATTGAACTTAAAACTCAAAATAATACTTGAAAGTTGTCAGTGCAACTCGACCCGGTCTCGCACGACCCGAAAGTTGTCGACACATGACGACCCGAAACTCGTCCCGACCCGACCCCAACCCGACTATTGTAAACAGTCAAACTAACCCGACCCGTACCCGCCCGACCGAGCCGACTTGCCGCCTCTCACATATACAGGACATAAGACCATACCACTGTTCGCCAAGTTGGTCGGAGAGAAAAAAATACAGAAAGTATATTGTTTAGAATTAGAACAGCATACGATATCTGCTGACAGAGATATTATCTGGAGCCAACATTACAAAGCTTTCGTAGCTCAGTTGGTTAGAGCACCCGTTTAGTAAGCGGGAGGTCTTGAGTTCGACTCTCAACGAAAGCATTGTTTTTAAATTAGGCGTGCTGCTCTTTTCGTTTTGTTTCATCCGCTTTAAATTCGCACTGATCAAGAGCTGCATCTGGTCAGGCGAACAAGGTCTCGAGACTTGGCATCCGCTTAGGCGCAGCACCAATTCAAGCGATTTGATTCTCCTCCTCTATCGCCACCCTCTGTCTCTCTAAGCTGGATCTCTGCTAATTGAGCTCTAATTTGTTTTAGTTACTACTGATTGTAGAACAGGTTTTGGGTTTTTAGTTTTGGTTACTGTTAGTGTTATTAATGGTATCAGTTGTTGTTCTCTATCTGATTTAGAGGTAATGTAATTAAATTTACAAAAGATCCCATGACATAGTTCTGTTCTTCCTTAGGATCAACTTCTTTGCTCTCAAAATTGCCCCCCTCAAATTTGTACAAGCCACTTCCAAAAAAAAGAAATTGTATAATCATCATTTTCTCAGTTTTGATAGAAGTCAATTACAGGATGGGATTCGCATTTCCAGAGGATTCACTTTTTCTGGGCTTTGATAGCTCCACACAGTAAATGAAATTTATCTTTGAGATTTTCTTTACAACAAGTTTTTTCTTGAGAATCTAGTCATCTAATAGCATTATAAAGATTTGGAATTTTGGGTAGTATTAAGAAGGATTTGTTCTGAAAATTTATTTTCACTTGTATGAAATAGATGCAAAAGCATGATTAATAAAGTGAATGCATTTCTTTAGAATTGTTAATGCTAAAACAGTTCTGCGTCGAATAATGCTTTGGAACATATTCAAAAAGAGATTGTAATTGGTAATGCTGTCTCCAGCAATTTAATAAACATGATTTCTATATTTATTTCAATAGATATGCGCTATTATAGAAAGTCAGTTGCTATTATGAGAGGTCATGCTGAGAGATTTGGTATGCCCAGCCCTCCTAACAGGATTATAGCCACTGGTGGTGTATCTGCTAATGCTCATTCTCAAGTCGATTGCAAAATTTTTTGGCTCTTCTGTCTATACTGTTCAAAGGTCAGGTATTTACATTTGAAACTACTTTTTAAAATGGTAAATAGCCCTTCCTATTTTCATTGCAATGAAACAATATTTGTCAAATTAAATTTACATGTTACTTATTCTTCCATTACTTTAGTATGTTAAAAAAAATGATGTTGACTACTGATACTTCCATAATGCCTTTAGAAATTCTGAATCAAGCTGTTGTTATTTTTATATAAAGACATTATCTCACCAGCTTGTGTTTAATGCCCTCTGATGGAAACAAATTGATACTTGCACTGCATACTTAGATATTAACTATTTATAAATTAATAACATGCCTCAGCTTACTTCAATCTTAGAAATTTTGTTGATTTGTTCTGAGCAACAATGTCAAGGTTGTTAAAATGTCAAGTGATCTAACCATTAGTCATTAGAAAGAGTTGGTGATAGAGCCTAACTTGTATTAAGGATATTACTTTCAAACTGTAAAAGATGTATATATTCTTTTTCTAGTAATAGATATATTGAGCCCTTCTCTTTAGCTTCTCATTTCACAGGACCTTTTTTGGTTTGCCCACTGATAGTTCCCTTCACTTTTCAGATTCTGCTTCTCTTGGTGCTGCAGTGAGAGAAGCTCATGGTTGGTTGTGCAACAAAGAAGGCAAGTTTGTACCAATTTCTCAGATTTATGAAGAAAATTTTGATAAGCCAACTTTAAGCTCGAAGCTTGCAGTGCCTGCTAGAGAAACAGAGGCAGATAAAGTGTTACTTCATAAGTACACTGTTAATGAAGAAGCGCTTGGACATTGAGAGAGGCCTTGTTGAAAAGTTTGGGCTTGTTTAGGTTGCCATTGATGATCTAAAAAGAAAATAAAATCAATTAAGATGTGATTTTTTGTGCATAGTCTTATGAGGAGCATTTATATATTTTGGCTCTGTATTGATTTATGTAACAGCGAAACTTGAACGATATTAAGGCGTCAAGAGAGCTATCACTGAGTTTTCAAATTTCAAGTGATTGATATGTAGTTCATTTGCACCCTTCTTGCATACGGTTACTTAAGGCAGCTGAATCACTCGGCCAAAATTGAACCTTGGGTTATGATGAACAACTTGTATCAAACATCATTCCAGCATTTATCAAAGATGCATTTTGCCGAGGAACATTTCATTTCTTGATCAATTTAACTGTTTTGAACGGATTAACACTGGTGCATACATTTCAAAAATAATTCTTACAAGGAAAAAATAATAGGAATTAGCACGTTGTCTTTATTTTCTTAACAGAAAACGAGTTATCTCACATGTTATTTTCGCATGGCCACAAGGGCTGACAATGGAGGGTTGGGTACAATAGTTGCCAAGGCCGAGGTAAGATATATATTCCATGTAAACATAGATGTGCCATATACCACTCGGAGAACAGTAGCCTCTTTTAGATGTGCTATTGTTTCTTTACTAGTTTAGTTAGAAGAGGGTACAGATCTTGTCAAAGGAATCAATCTCAACTCGGCATGACTCAGCTTGTCAGACAACCATAGTAAGTAGTTACTTGATAAGACCAGATCATGATCACATGCAAACAAACATCGTCTTGTCACAGATCAAACACACATCCAAGTTTCCAAAATGCACGCAGAAAGATTAAGAAACCAACTCCCGTCTCGCTTCTTTTATATTTCACAGAAGGTGGGCATGTTTATCTTTTAAGAATGTACAGTATATTTAGTATATCAGTCAGTCATGAACCCACCAAAAAAAAAAAAAATGAACCCACAAAAAATTAGGAGAAGAATGACAACAAAATGCAACCCTTTGGCTCTTCAAATTACACCCTTCGTCAACTAAACTTTCTCAAAGAGTGAAATAATCCGGAACTGCATGAACAGTTTCCATTGTTGACATGCTGACATTGCCAGTGACCACACTGTTGGCCACAGATTCTTGCACCTCAAAAGATTTTACCGGGACTATCCTCTCTGGTACAATCTTCCCTCCCTCGTCGATACGGGCAAGCACCTCAAAGTGGGCGCGACCCTTCTGGGGACGACTTTTCCATTCTGGGTATCCTTCCCAATTCACTTCTCCCTCAAGCAGCTTCTTCTCAATCTCGAACCCCATTTTCACATAAGTTTGTGCTGATACTTGTGCCTTAAGTAACTTGAAGGACCCCTCTTCTTGACCCTTTTCTCCCAAAACAGAGGCAAGCAACTCCTCAAATCCTTTTAAGTTAGCATTCGAGCCATCGACTGAAGTCATGGGCCACATGGTAGAACGTTGTGTTTGGTCATGAGAGTCTGGGGAAGGGAGTGGAGCCCTTGATGACAGCTCGATGAGGCCTGGGGCCAGATGTTTGAGCTTAAGACGGTCATTAGGGGAAGTTGAAGGTGAAGAGGTTAGGGAGGTGGGGCTTACAATGCGGAGCGAGAGAAGGGGTTTTTGAGAATTTGACTTGTAGGATTCCCGCAGCGCTTGGGCCAGGGATAGCAGGCCAGTGGCAAGACGAGGTTGGCCCATAACTGAACGGTTGAAGGGAAGAGGTAGCTCAATAGGATGTCTAAGACTGACGGCGCGGGCCCCTTTTACAGTCACCACTGCACCATCAGATAGTACCACTTTTTTCAATGTTCCAGCCTCCACTTCATGCTGCATATAAACCAAAAGAAAAAATGAACAGGGCAGCAACATCATATGGTGTTCAAAGTCTAAGATATGTTTATGGTTATCACTTGACATATGGCTGGCTCATAACGGCATCAGACTTCAACAGTATGCAGGTACAGTAAGCCTAATTAGTATCATAGCCATCACCCTTGATATACAGAAGTTAAGCAGCATATACCAAATCAGCACAAATTATGATTTCCGGTGACAACGAGTATGAATTGTACCACTAGTGGAGCCTTAATTTGGTAATGAACAAGTTACTTCATATCTGTAGGTTTCTCTGTCCACTCCTTTTCTTGTGGAACTAACTTCATGTTACAATTTTAAATAATATGCAATCAGTGAGAAACTAATGTGAAAATTTCACATATAAGAATGAACTTACTGGTAAAGCTAGCTTCATATCTTCTCCATCTTGGATCCAAAGCTCCATGGGACCTGCAAGCTGAAACGGGGGCAACTCTGGCAAAGCATTATCATCTTTCTTCTTCCCCATCTCAGCCAATGAATTCTCTTCCTTGGCTTCATCTCCACCATTCATTCGATGGAAGAAAGGAAGATCCACAAAATCCCATCGGCTCACATCCTCAAGTAGCTTGACAGGGATCACCTTTTTACCGATTTCTATAACAAATTCATAGGCCACCGCCTTCCCCACACGGGCATCTCTCACATCAAATCCAGAGACCTTGAGGTTAGACTGTAAACCTAATCCTTTTACGATTGCATCCTTCAAATCCTATAAGAGAAGAACAAATTAAATCTTGAATTCAATAACCACAACAACATTATCAAACCGAGAAACCAAACATGGACTCTATACATATAGCACTCATCTAATTTAATAGTTAATATATGAATACTTCTGAAAAAATGGAACAAACCTTCTACAAAAAATATGAAAATTTAAATGCAGCACTGTAATAGGGGAGAGAGAAAAAGGTGGTATATTCCTTAGAAACATTTACCTTCAACTAAAAATGGGACTCTTCCAAATAACTTCAAATATGTATTAATCATCCAACATTTTACATTTTACAAATTGTGCTCATAAAGCTGTTAAATTGGCAATGAACTTACTGAGATAGCCTTGGGCGAGGGAGGACTTAGGGTTGGTGAAGAGATAAGAGCTCTAGACGAATAAGCTTCAAATACCAGGAATGCAATTAAAATCGCCAGAAACTGGGATCGAAACTCCATTTCCCCCCTCAACGGCTGGAACCAACAATTGAAATTTCTGATATTTTCAAAATTGCACGATTGTTCGGACCTTTTCCCCTTTCCTTAATCCCTTCCCGGAAATAGATTTGTCCTCTTTTGTTGTTGGCTTTCCTTTTCTTTTTTTGTTTTTTTGTTTTTTGATTTTCTGTTTTGAAGAGAAGAGACACTTTCCTAATTTCTGAAGAAAGAAGAACAACGATCCTTCGACTCTTCGAGATACCTTCGGTGACGTGGCCTGAAAGCCCTGAACCAATAAGAAGCAAGAAAAGCCACACGTGTCATAATTTTAGTGGTTAAGACAGCGCCGTTCGAGAAAAACGAAGTTCGTTAAGAACAGGTTGTCGTTTTCTGTAGAGTGTAGAATATATTAATTTGCTTTTTTCCAGAAATACCACCGAAAATCTTTCCTATTTGTGGGGTCAGTCTTGGAGATTTTCAACGATGAGTTCAAAAAAATAGGGATGAGTTCAAAAAAATAGGAAAATATTTTAGGTCCCACCGAGATTTGAACTCGGGTTACTGGATTCAGAGTCCAATGTCCTAACCACTAGACCATGGGACCGGACATGTCAAAATTATAACTATTTCATTAATAGAAAATTACTTCTTAAAAACTTTCCCTCCGTTTGTGCTTTTCTTATATTCAGCAACAAAAACTATCGGGTTTAATTTTGGTTTCGACTAGTCTTCACTCTTCACAGAGAGGGCCAATTGTTTCCAAAGCACAATCGAAGAGTAAAAGGCCATCATATTTTTCTGGGAATTTGGGTTTATGCCACTTCAAAAATTTTAAATTAGATTTTTATCACCTCATTTTATATCCTTTGAAAATTACCACATCAAACTTTTATTATTCAGAATTTTGCCGTCATTAGACAATTAGGGTGCATTTGGATCATGTCATGATTAGTGCAAAAATAATGCTATCTAGATTAGTGGTTACTTTTTGCTATCTAGGTTAGTGCAAAAATAGTGCTAATTTTTTGCTATCTAAGTTAGTGAAAATGTTATTCGGATTGCACATTTGGAGTAGTAATAATGAGAATTAGTAAAATAATAATAAATTATTTTAGTTTTTTAACGAATAATAATAATAAAATATTGATATCAATTTATAATATAATAATACAATAATAATAAAATGATAATAATATAATAATAATAACACAAATGACAATAATACAAAATAAAAAGTAAATAATATAATAAAATAATAATAATGATAATAACAATAACAATAATAATAAAATAATGACAATAATAATAATACTGAAAATTACAATAATAATGATGATAATAACAATAACAACAATAATAATAATAAAATAATGACAATTACAATAATAATAATAATAATGACAATTACAATAATAATAATAATAATGACAATTACAATAATAATAATAATAATAATGACAATTACAATAATAATGACAAAAATATTAATAATGGCAATAACAATAATAATAATAATAATAATAATAATAATAAAATAATGACAATTACAATAATAATAATAATGATAATGATAATGATAATAATAATAAAATAATGACAATTACAATAATAATAATAATAATAATATCAAGATGATGATGACAATGTAATAAAATAAAATTTTGCTAATCATGACACGTGCTAATTTGCTAATTCTACTATGTAGTTGGATTAGCAAAATAGCACAAACCAACACTATTCATAACTTACTTATTCATGTTTGGATC
This sequence comes from Eleocharis quinqueflora, assembly GCA_964058865.1. Classification (NCBI taxonomy): domain Eukaryota; kingdom Viridiplantae; phylum Streptophyta; class Magnoliopsida; order Poales; family Cyperaceae; genus Eleocharis; species Eleocharis quinqueflora. Next base: position 36,501 of record CAXKVX010001241.1, on the reverse strand, counting down.
ACATTTTTGTGTGGATAGCAACACTAACTCATGATTAGTGCTATTTTTTATGATCCAAATACATCCTTAGGAGTTAGGGATATATCAAAATTGGGATAATTTTTTTTGTTGGAATGTAAATGAAGTGAGATTGAATGTTTTGAGATCAAATGTAATTTTGTGAGATTGAAATTTGTGGCACTTTTTCCTCATGTTTGTGGTACTTCTACATTTTTGTTGTATACTCGATGACAATATTTTTTTGCAGCATAAAATGTTTTCGTACCAATATAATTTTTCCACACCATTATAAAGAAAAAGAAAGTTATATTATAAAAATTTACAAGACAACGATATCTTTACCGGAAAAAAGAGTTGCAGCATAAAATTGAATACTTCAGCTTTGCTGAATGGATCGTTGCTTTCATTCAGCAAAGCTTTTCCCAATACTTCATATTTATGAATGGATTGTTGAATACTTCAGCTTTCTCTCTTCTCTCTCTCTCAATTTGTTGAATGGATTGTTGTTTACATTTTAATTTCTTCCCCAATTCATCTCCCACCTCGCATAGCTTTCCTCTTCTGGAGAGTAGGTAGACCTGGTCCACCAGTTCACCGTGCACTTACTATTGTACTCGTGAAGTCTCCTCTCTCTCCAGCTTTGCTCTCCCATGACCCCATTTGGCGTTGCTTCTAGTTGCAAAAGCGGCCTTCTTTCGGTAATATCAGGGGAGAATTAACCTCTTGTTTGTGTAGGTTAGTTTCTTACCTCTTTTTGAAAATTAGTAACCCTCGAAATGGGGATTTTTACTTTTATTGTGCAATATTTGTAATGCTTCATTTCTTAGTTTCTCTTGGTCCTTGAATTTGTACTTTGCAAAGTCAGCCATTTAGGTCAGTTGTAATAAATCGGAGTCGATTCACTTTTGTGGTACTGCTTTGCTTGTACAAGCAGCGTTAATGCTTTGAAGTTGGGATTTTTAGGCTAATTTGAAGTTGGGATTCATTTACAGGGTTCAATAACTTCGATAATGGAGGTGAACTACTATAAATATCAAGCTGAGCAACTAGTTAGAAACTTCTTGTTATCTGATCCAGTTCTCCCTTACAGTGCTCTCCTTATTGGGATTTTTCTATGCAAGATGGTAATCCTCTTTTCCCTTTCAATGACTATTTATTTGCCAGATGATTATAATGAGAATAAGTAAAAAGAAAAAGAAAAAGAAAGGAAAGAAATGATTAGACCAATATTTACTTACCGGGCATCTCAGCATGGGACCAGTAAGGAATCTGATTGCTCAGGTTTTCTCTGTTTAGGCATATGACCTGACACATGTACTGAGCTCTTATTACTTCAAGTGCTACCCCTCTCTCACCAAGATTCAGCGCATCGAATGGAACAACAGGTGCACGCTTAATAACTAACCACATATCTTTGAGCATGCATTGACAGTTGTTAGCCTTAAACCTTTTTACATAAACTGATGTTTCCATTTTATCTTTGTTAATTCCCTTCATTGTATCCTCGCTATTGTTGGTACCTTATTGTACCAGTCAAGTCTGCTCCGTACTGAGCAAACCTTCGACCAACATAATTAACTTATTTCATATATAAATTTCTTATTTTCAGGGGAATGTCAAGTGCACATGCTTTTTATATCACTTCTGTGTCAATATACCTAGTATTCTTCAACAATATGTTCTCTGATCAACTGGCTGGTCCTGTTACATTTCGCTACTCTACCTTCTCCACTTTTACTTTAGGGGTAATTACAATGATGACCCTTTAATTTTTTTAGTGTAATACATTTTTATTTTGTAAGTACATTGGATTGAATTTTTTGTTTTTGTTTGCATTTGACAGGTTTCTGTTGGATATTTTCTCGCAGATCTGGTGATGCTATTTTGGCTATTTCCTGCTCTTGGTGGAAAGCAATTTGTATGTTAATCATATGACTTCTTAGAACTCAGCTAAATCAATAAAATACCACACCTTTTAAACTGTTAACTGAAACTGTTCCTTGTGGGCTAAAACTTTTAATTACGATCCACACTTGACACACTTATTGTTTACTATGATACCCATTTATATGCTCATTGTCGATTTCTTACTTCTGAAAATGCCCCTAATAACTGAAAAATTACTGGAATGGTATTTTCAGGTACTTCATCATTCATTGTCTCTAGTTGCAATAGCATACACTATGCTTTCCAGGGAAGGACAGCTGTACACTTACATGGTTCTGATATCTGAGGCAACGACCCCTGAGATAAACTTAAGATGGTAACTTTCCGATAAATTACTATGTTTTATAATTTATCTATTTATGTAGTTAACTTTGTTCTTTCTTTTCTAGGTTTCTAGACACTGCAGGAATGAAAAATTCCACTGCATATCTCATTAATGGTCTGTTGATGTTTTTTGCATGGCTGGTATGTTGATTTATTTATTTTTATCATGTGTTACTGTAACTCCTCTCCTTTGTGATCCTTTTTTATCTAAACTTATTACTTCATTTAGACTTCTAGAAAATTTTGTGCTATTGTAGAAATGTAGCTAAAGTGCTATCAGAATTGCATAGCTGGTTAAATCTTATTTTTGTGGTAGTCCATGATTTGATGTCATGCATAGTTGTTGAATCGTAAAATGTATCGTGTATCGGTGGATTTTGTATTGTATCGTGTATCGTATTGTGTCGTTAAGCTATTTTCAAAATAACAAAAGGATTATAGTAATTAGTATCTAACAAAAAAAATCTAAATAACTAAAGAAACCATCGTAATTTTAAATATATTGATAAGTGTTACTTGATATCGATGTAAATTCCTTGCTTATTAAGGTATTTATCTTGGGAAATTGTGACTCACCTTTGAATTTCACTACTCGTATCAAACCGTAAGATACGTATCTCTCGCCCTTTGACTCGTATCGAACCGTAAGATACACATCGCGTATTGTAAGATACTAACATCTATGATGTCATGTATCTTTCCTCCACAAGAAAAAATAATATAGAATAGGCTCATATAAATGAAGTAAACTTCTTTATACCATCAATTAATAACTCCCAATAAATATTCTATGCAGGTAGCCAGAATACTTCTGTTCATATACTTGTTCCATCACATGTACTTGCACTATGACCAGGTATTAACTCTTCCCATTTAAGATTTGAAGTCAGAAATTTTTTCTCCAAAATAGTTGCTAAACCTTGCTTCGATATGGTTTTAATTTCTGTTTTGCAGATTGTGAAAATGCATATCTTTGGTTATATCCTTGTATTTTTTGTACCAATAGTACTGTTTGGTATGAACTTTGTATGGTTTGGAAAGATTTTGAAAGGTGTTAAGAAGACTTTGGCTAAGAAGAAGTGAAAGAAACTGTGCAGGTGAAATGGAATATAAAATGAAACGTCAGAGTTATAGAAGTACAGAAGTTCTATAATTTTGCACGATTGTAATGTAATTTCGGGTACTCCGTGTAAGTTGTCCAGTTATGAAAGGAGAGAAAAAAATCCTAGAAGAAAATTTGTGTATAATTAATATGGACTTTAGTTACTCAATATAGTTAATAGATTTTTGTATCTTTCCATAATTTCATTATCTTTTTCCTTCTCATGGCATTAATTTACAAATACCCCATTGACCAAACCCCATTGAATGGTGCCAGATTTTTGCACCTTTGTTTGGGTACCGAAGTAACATACCCCATTGACCAAACCACAATAGCCATTTCTACTGCATTTAATTGTACTTATCATCACCACCACCATTTATATTGCATGTAGTTTCTATTTTGTTGTTCTTAATTTGATGTTGTACCAGTAGAATAGTGAAGTTCAGACCATGTAAAAAAAAAAAATACCATCACTACATGCACCTTTAGGATTACATTTTCATAATTTTTCCCCCCCAGAAAGTAGGATCTTACTATTCTAAATATAACTGTTTGGTAGACCATGAAGATATCAGATCAAACGGACATTATCAGGTTGATCCAATACACTCATTTTATAAGTTCACAACTTGACTGGTACACATTAACCAGAAGAGAAAATCGAATGAAACTTGGTAAGTAACAGACAAATTGTCAACCTACCATACCATCACAGCAGAAGCTATCTGTTTGTGATGCCCACAAAAACTGGAGATGTTTGCTGAGGTGGCATGGATCGCTTTCTACACCAGAAAGGTGGTTGAAAGAGATCAAGCAACTGATAGGGTCCATGAATCGAGCAAATCCATATTTCCTGGTGCACCGAGAAAAAGCAGAAACAGCATTTATTATTAAATCGGTGCGCTGTCCATTTTGGCTCTGATCTTTCGTGCAAATTTCATTATGGCAATTCATGTAGCTGTCTTGTCACAGAACAGAGCATGTCTCGCTGCACATATAGCACAACAGAGGCATTTGCTTGTAACATTTTTTACGATCCGATTCCGCTATTGCGTAGTAGCGCGCTACAGAAAATGAACGGTTCGAATCGATTGCCGGCAATGAGAATCAGGGGAGCTTTAAATATAAGTACGAATCTAGATGTAGTCTAAAAAGATCGGACGGCCCACGAATGGTGTAGCACAGGTGCTGTGCGGTACAAGATCCGGTTCCATTTTTTACATATATAATATAGTCTCCATCGCAGTGTCAATCATATATGTATATAATGTGCAAGGATTGATGCCCTTTCTCTATCACTGCCAAGAAACAAACGGGATTTTTAGCTTAATCCATTGATGGCAGCATGTGCATTGCTGGAATGCAAGGTCCAGAGAAGATTAGGTTGTTATGATCTCTAGTTCTCTGCACCGCAGAAGGTTTCTCATTCTTTTTTCTTTTTGATAAACGAGCAAATGTTTTCATGATTCCCTGGGGCTTTCAGGTAAACTACCTGTAAATTTCTTTGTTGGAAAAAGTTACCTACGAATCATCAGTGAAGTGAAAAATGATGGAAAGAGACGTTCATATATGATATATTAGCAACAATACTTTATCTAAACAAAACAATACTTCGAATTAACATAGTTTTCTCACTCAGAAAAGATAACAAATTGCCAAAGAATCTTCATATTGTAAAGTTAGAAAATGAAGCTAGCAAAAACGTATTAGGGAACAAAGAGCGAACAACCTATATTAACAAAATGGGGTTCACAATTGAAGAACCTATTAACAAAGAATGAAGAACTACATTCAACCATTTCAATATACCCTTCAGTACAACAAAACGGGGTTCACAGTTGTATTTTGTTTATCTAGGTCTAGAACTGTAGAACCTATATTAACAACAAAACTATCAGCCACCTATCCCACATAATACAACTCTAACTAGCATTACATAGTTTACATTGAATTGATCGTCTCATTCTCTCTTTCTCTCTCATTGTGTGATACAAAAACTAACACATCACTTCCTCAGAGCTCTATGGTACCGTTTGGCTAATAATGAAGTGGAAACAGAGGAAGAGAAACCAGCTTTGTCTTTTGAGAAAGCCTTTCTAACGTCCTCCTTCAACTCACAAAAACGGGCCCGCTTTATTTGTTGTTCATCAGGGGTGCCCTTTTCGAGGTAAAAGAGATCTGGCAAGTCATCTTCAAGGAACTTGTCAAGCACTTGAGAGCAGTGCGGAAAGTATCGCCGCCCCAATTCCACTGTTAATAATCACAATAATAATCTGTTATTATTTACTTATGCAAGATAATTAGTACTATATAAAAGATGTTATGCACCAGAAATGAACTGCTCTTTTACAATGGTACAATGATACAAGATAGGGCCAATGCATACTTGTAAGACTAAATAATTGAGATCAATAATAAAAAAAAGGAACTCTAAATAAAGCACAAGGAAAAGCTTAGATTAGGAAATTTACTTCAAGCTACGATCAACTCGGCAAAATATTGCTCCTAAGTCCACATGCTAGAATTTCCATTCTTGTCAGTTAAATGAGAAAAAAAATACCTGTTTTCATTAGGGCGTCAAGCCTTTCACGCAGCCTCTTATTTCGCATCATAGGTGTCTCATTTAGGTCGACCTCCTTCAATTTACCAGACTTATCAGACATATAGACTCCAGCAAATTCAGATGTTTGCTCTGCCTGAGAAATTTGCATGGCCACCTTGGCCTCAGTTGGAAAGAATAGCTTCGAGAATGCAACTGTCAATAGAGAGGCAATATTTAGAAATATGGCATTCCATTGGACAAAAATCCTATTCAGTTTTATACAAGCAACAGATAGAACGGGTGAAGAAAATAGTTTGAAACAGAGATAAAACTGCATCCACAGTTTGAAATAAGAGGCAATGCAACAGTCATACGAGCATTGTTAAATACCGTCCAAAAGATCTGCATTGAATATTACCACCACATACCAGATCAGGGAGTAGCATCCAGTGCTGGATTTTTAGGATTGATGCAGCAATCAATTTCACAGGTGCCAGAACACAACAGGCTATTTTTGTATATTGGCAGTGTGTTCTGAAGCAAGACAAGATAGAATATAGGAACAGCAAATTAAGCAGTAAAAAATACTTTAGTGATCCATAATCAAGTTTATCTATTTAAATATATAACCAATCTAGCCGTTCTTACTTTTTCTTTTTTCATCATCCTGCTTGATATATATTAGCACTTGACTTAGGCGGCATTGGGATAAATCACGCTTAATTGCGCAAGTTCAAAAATATTTCATAAATGATTCCAAAAGAACTTTAAAAAAAATTCAACCTCTATTTTCAAGGTAAAGCAACTTCATATGCAAATCGTCAGCTAAAAGAGGTGATGTTACCGAATCATCTATATTCACAGCCATTGGATTTCGCATCATCTCTCTTTCCAAAAGATCGATAGAAACACGATCCTTGTTGGACTCCTGTCCTTGCTCTGTTCTCAAATTATAATCCTTCGATCTTGTCAACCTTCTACATATACTCACTGCACTCCTGCCATCTCTGGTAGTATCTGAAACTGATGCACCTTTATCTAACAAACATACAATAATGACTGGTTCTCGTCTCATGGCTGCTATATGCAGTGGCGTGAAGCCTCGCTCATTTTTTAAATTCACATTTGAGGGGCCCATCTGCAACAATTCTCTCACAACTTTTGCATCACAATATGAAACGGCATAGTGTAATGCCTTGGCATCATCTAGTGTAATATCTGACTCATTTAGGAGAAGCTTTACTAACTCCACATCATCAGAATCTAGTGCTCTGTGGATTCGACGGATTCGTTTTTCGTGGGTCGAGGTGTTTTCTAGGGTTTGGTGGTCCAGTGATTGTTTTGGTTGAGAACTGCTGAGTCGAGAAGTTTTGATATTCTCAGTGATATCATGTGGGAGCTCTTTTTCCAGTGAGAGATTGTCAAGGTCAGATCGGATGATTCGCCTGATGCAATGGTCTAGGAGGGGATTGAGGTTTGAGTGGTATGCAACTTTTATTATTGGTATCACATCTTCTACATGAGCCTTATCTACAAAATTTAGGAGGCGACGCTGAAATTATAAATAGACAATGTTAATTTGCTTATTCATTTTCTGAAGACAGAATAAAGATGAAATAATGCTATATCATGAATAAGAGGTTATCGTAACTTCATTGATGACAACATTTACCTATTTAACTAAGTATATAACCATATAAGTATACAATTAAAAGGAAGTAAATTCTAATATTTACAAACTAGGGTTTACTTTCACATAAGCAATAACCAAATTACTTGTAATTTACATGGCATACAAGTAATATGTAAAAAAGATAATAGTTATCTTTCTTTCATAAGCATAATGAGCAAAAAAGTGCAAACTTTTTACACAGTATGTACTGCATCATATGTCATAAACCGGCCAATCAAAACTTCAATGAACTTTCATACCCTATCAGAATAACCAATTTTCCTCACTATTCTCCATTTTCTCCCCCAGTTCTTCATTGTCCCTTACCTTGTTCACTAATTCACAAATCTCTGTTCCAATTATTTGAAAAATATAGAAAATTTGTACGCTTATAAAGTAATAACTAATATCAGAGTTGGACAGATCAATTAATGATACTAGTCAGAGGTGTACATAGATTGCTGAATTTCATCTTGAGTGATGTTGGGCTTAGGAAGTGGAGGTAAGAAACTAAAAAAAGGGTTACACAGATATTTATAGAGGAAATTTTCATTCACTGCACTCTATTATCAGAGACATGGAGTGATATGAGCTGAATTCACCGTTCAACAATTCCACGGGACAAATAAAGTAGCAACCAATTTGTGACGAGGTATGGTTGAGTAACATATGACATAATTTAACCAAGAATATAAATTAATCTAACCTGAAAAAGCCCAACAAGCTCTGACACTTGGAAGACAAAAGCAGCATACACCAATTCTACCACAAAACTAATTGCTGGCCAGCAAGCATCATGTGCACACATTGTATCAACACAAATAGAGACATCAGTTGGTGGCGCCTTCACCTTCCCTGTGTAAATATATCCCAAACAAACCATCAATGCATCCCTCCCGACCTTTTCACACTTCACAAGCTCGCTCATTTCATACCTTGGCTTGCCCCAGTCAGACTTGACAACGGCATTGCTGTCTGGTTCCCTTTTTGAGAAGAGATCGTAGAAGAACTTGCTTCTGGCTGCTAAAATGCACTGGTGGACCCCAACTGGGGACCCTTCAACTATGATCTCAGCATCAGTACAATCAAAGTCGTCAGATTGAAGTAATAAACTCTCAAAATTGGCGCTCAGGCGGTGGAGGCTATAACTTTCGATTGCCTGAGAATAATCGGGTGAGGCTGTGGCTTGTGCAGCAGTTGCCATGGTGGGGTCAGGCATGTTGTGGGGTGGGATCGAGGTGCCATTAGAGAGGAGGGAAGAAGAGGTGAAACTGATTGAAGAAGAGGGTTCTGTAAAATTTGTCATGGAGAATAGAATCCTAATTAAAGCTAAACAAATAGACAATTTTTACATTAACATGCATTTTGTACAGGAACAGTGTAGATTGTATGGCGAATTTGGTTTTCAGAGATCGTGAACTTCTCTTTAACTCACTTCAACAAAAGAAACAAAACTATATAAGAACTCGCCATATTGATCAGGAATTCAAAGGAATAAACTATAGCACTGCCTCTTCAATCCTAATTAGCCCAATTTACACCAAAACAACGCCAAGCACTTAGCAATCGAAGCTAGGATCCTAATTACTAAGGCTCACCGATATGGACAAAGGTTCTAACTAAACTGTATCACAAATTAAAGATCAGAGAAAATCCAAGTCAATGGAAATAAAAAATAAAGAGAGACGATAAATCTAGGAGACATTTTAGTGAACTGCAACGATAATTCACCGAATTTCTTTGTAAAAAAAATGACGAGGAATAACTGAAATAGAAGTCGAGCAAACCTAACAAATCTAGATATATGTCGAGAAAGTAACGAGAATTGCCGAGAAAGTAATGAGTATTGCTGAAGAATACAGTAACGAGAATTACCGAGAAAGTAACGAGAATTGCTGAAGAATACAGTAACGAGAATTGCCGAGAAAGTAGCGCCAAAGGTGCCACTGAACTAGAGACGACGAATTGAGAGAGAAAAGAGTAGAGCAACAATACGCACAGAAATTTGCATTTGCAGTAATCACAAACCACGTGTCAACATCTCATATGCTCGTCAGCTGTCCGGTAGAAAAAAGTACAAACTGCAAGTCAAGGAAAAATAAACCTTTGTCCGACTCATGCGGTCTTCGGTCAGGTAAAAGTTTCGGACCAGAAAGCAAATGAATCCGTATATTTGAAATAATGCGGATATCGGCGGGCAGTATTGTTATGCTGTAAATTCGTTGGTATTGTAGCAAAAATATTATGCGGAACAGCACTCGAGCTGTAGCAGTGATGAGAATACAGAAGGGCCACTGCTGTTGATTATTTCAGAGATGTGAATTCAAAGCAAATTAGATGTAGTGATCTCAGTAACGAGCAACTAGTCAGTCTAGCTGTAGACTGTAGTGCAGCACCAGCAAGTCCAAGTGCATTTCTCTAGAGTTGGTGTTGGTGAGCCAGGTTCAGGGATGAAGTACCTGTGGTGGGTTGTGAAGTCGCGTTGCTGATGGGGGCAGTGAGGTCAGCAGGATGTGGTGGAGAGTAGCTGAGTGGCTTACGCGGGAGGTAATGTCATCAAGAGGTGAGCGTTAAAGAATGACGCGGGGTTTTCCGTGTGCTTGCGCAGTTCCAGTTGCGCTGTTTCTTTTGCAGTGATGGTTTGCTTATACTCACCGGTCACCGCCGTGTAGACTGGGTTGCTGTCGTTTGCTTGGTTTTTATCTAACAGAAACCTTGTGACAATCTGTGTGGTGTCCGATAACTAAATGACCAAATTTCACCTGCGGTGACAAATTGGAAATTTGTGACTAATCTAGCAGTTTAAAATTTCGTGATTCTGATACAATTAAGGTACAATTTGGAAAATCTTCGTTTTATTTATAATTATATTGGCAGTTATTTATAATATTAATACTGTATATTAGTCATAAAATATTCAAAAAGATTGAAATAGATCAAAATGAATAAATGTTATTTCTATTAAACAATACAAATAAGAATTATTCGCAAATAAATCAACTATGATTTCATTCGGCTTCTGTTTCACCAAAAATCATTTTATGCAATGATATTTTTCCGAGATTCATTAAAAGCATATAGATAATATGCACATATAGTCAATATTTCTTATTATGGACATACAATTAAATTCATAATAATATTATTAGAGAAAATTATGGATACACTAGATGCATTGAGTCACTCCGAATTGTTTTTTATCTAACTGTGAATCATGATGTATCTAACAGTTTAGAATGACTCGAAATATTTATTGTACTTTGTGCATACTTTGGTGTACTCAATTTATGTCCATATAATTATAGTTTTCATATTATCATTTTTTTTTTCTTTTTACATCAATTGAAGCTAAAATACCAAACAACAAAGCTAAACTTTTCTATTAATCTTGCCGAGCTAGGATAATTTCATTCCATATTAACATGATCCTCAGTCATTTTCACTTCTTTTGCAGAAAGAAAAATCTGTTTCAGTTGACCACATCTATGGCCACAAAAGCCAAGCCACAGAAGCATCTGTTCATCATCTCCCTATGCTACAAGAACCATGCACCACCTATTATCTTTCCTCTGTGACACAAGCGGTTGCGGGTCATAAGAAGCGCTACGATGCACTCGCTATAAACTGTTTTTTTTTAATATTAGGATCATAGTGAATTTTACAAATGACAAAAAATGCTGTTACCCTAACATTTCTCCATTATTTGATATTTTTTGTCTGTTTTTTACATTCCGAGAAAAACAGACAAAAAAACATACGAACATAATAAAATAATAAAAAATAAAACTCTAATAATAGAATTCTGATCATCTTTAAATTTTTAAAAAATTCTAGGAGCATATTCATTTCTGAAACTGTCGCAGTTTCTAATATGATGTGGTAGTTTCTAAATTAGTTTCGGAGATGTATATGAGTTTTTTATTTAGCAATTTTGCTTCAGAGTTTTTAAACTCTAACGTGACTTAATCATTGACTAAAAATCTAAAATTGATCGGTCTCTCACAATATTGACAGTATTTGCTGATGTGACAATTACGAAACTCTAACTTTTTAATTTCAGAGATAAAAATTTAGAAACTAAAAATTATATTATATTTTTAAAAATAATGTGACAATTATTTAAAGACTTTTAAGAGTTTTACTAATAGAGATGCTATAAGACATTATATTTAATAGGAGCCAAAATTCTGCCCTTTATTAAAATCCTTTTTTATGGACAGTGTATTTGGAGCAACCTGTTCTTGCCTCTTTCCGGTAGCTTTCGAGTTTTGTCGCGACTCAGTCTCTCTCTTAATTACTTTCTTTTAGGAAATCTCTTTTCTGATTATGATCAAACCGTTTTTCCACAGCACCATATTTTATTTTATTTTATTTTATTTTATTTGGTTTGTTTGACGAACTTTCTCTGGAATTTTGATCCTCACCTTTCTAAATCAATGGATCCGTCCATTAGTATGTTCTGTATGTTAAGATACGAGAAAGTGAAGAGAAATTTCAGACTAAAACCTGACGAAAGTACCTTGTACATTCTTTTTTTGATCGACTTGTAAAATCTTCTAAGCAAAAATAGAGGTGACAATCGTGCAACTCGGAGTAATGATGGATAGGGTTAGGTCATATCGGATTTGGATTCGAATCGTTCATCTATAGATCGTATTTAGATTTTGAGTGGTATGTGTAGAAGGTAAAATATAAAAAAGGTAAAATATAGAAAAATTTGGTCTGAACATCAAAACAGATTAGTCTCAACATCAAAAGAATTAGTCTTATTACCTCACAAATTAGTTTCAACATCAAAGAAGTTAGTTTTATCACTTGACGAATTTGTTTCAACATCAAATAATTAGTCTTACTAGTTCACGAGTAGGCATCAACATCAAAAGTATTAGTCTTACCACATGACGCTAACTACAGAAATGAACAACTTCAATCAATACAAGAATGAAGAGCACAACAAAGACGGCAAATTCAAAAACATTATAACAGAATGAACTAAAGAAGTTTGTTAGAAGAGTTTGTTATATAACATTAATTACAATTAGCTAGTTAGTTAGAGTGCTTAGCTGTCACACATATGACATCATATTTTCTTTATATCTCTCTCAATTATAATTGTAGAAAATGAGTGAATTCAAAAATCAAATTAGTTTCATATTATTCTTCTTATATTTTCTTTATGGTCTCAAAGTGTCACTCTGAGCAAACGCTCTTTTATTCCTTCAATTGATTAAAAAAAAATCTTGATTCGTCAACAATGGCGAGTTCATAAACTCCAAATCAACCAGTACAATTCACTCATAATATCAACACAACTCTAATCTCTCACAATTATCTTCTCTAGAAATCTCAGACCCTTGCTATCTTGCGAGGTTATGGTCTCATCAGCTTCATTGATGGCTCAAAAGAACCGCCATCTCCAACGATAACGTCAACAGAAGGATCCTCAGTGAATTCTGAATTTTCCAATTAGCATAAACAATATCAAATAGTTCTTGTCTGGATCTTTAATTCTCTTTCTCCCTCGATCCTTGCTCAAGTCATCGACTATGAGGCTTCCAAACAACTTTGCATTGAGATCAACCAACTACACACCTCAGCTTCCATGGTCAGAGTGTTGTAACTCAAGATGAAGCTTCAAACCTCCAAAAAGGGAGGAACTACATGTGCTCAATTCCTTTAGCACATGCAGGGACTAGCAGATCGACTAAGAAGCATTGTTCTGAAATCTCTAATCAAAAAGTGGTACTCTACACCTTGCAAGGGTTAGGTACAAAATTTGATAATTTTGAACAAAAACCGAGGAGTCTTCTCTTCTCACATGAGGCACGACAACAAGCCAGTCTTATCTCACTGTCATCCTCTGTGGCACATCTAACTATACATACATCAGAATCAGCTCCTTTTGGTACTGACTCTCAGTCCCACCGAACCTTATATGCTGGAAATAGATCCAATTAAAATAACACTTCAACCAATCAAAATTTCTAAAAAAACTATAACTCCAATCAGAGAAGAGGCATAAGAGGATATATAGAGGAAGAAGAAGAGGACGATACTCTTCTTCTCAAAATAACAACATTCAATGCCATATATGTCTCAAATGGAGTCACATAGCTGCCAAATCTTACCACATGTTTGACATTTCTTACACACAACAACCAAGTGTCGATTCCATCTCCTCCTCCTACTCCTCAACTCCTCCACAAGCACTTTCGGCTCAACCTAATGCAAATCTTTCTCAAGAATGGTATCTTGACTCTGAGGCAACCACACATGTGACCAATGACTTCAACAATCTCTCCTCTATTATCGTCTACTCTAGCACTAACATGGTACATATGGGTAATGGGTTAGGTTTGAAAATTTCTCATACTGGTTCTTCAATTATTCACACCTCAGACAATATATTGAAGCTTAACAATATTTTTTTTGTTCCTTTCATTACAAAAAACTTACTTACCATTTCCCAATTTCTAAAATACAATGATGTCATAATTGAGTTTTCTTACTCCAGATGCTTTATGAAGGACAGGGTCACACTTAGGACACTGATTCATGGATCAATCCATGATGGACTCTACTTGCTTCACTCTTCAAATAAGAGTCATCTTCTTTTGCAAGCTGGTCACACCTCTCTGAACACTTGACATCGAAGACTTGTTCATTGTTCTCCTACTGTGGTTACCGCTCTTTCAAGACAAAATAAAATTCACGCTGCAAATATTACTCTCTCTTTTTGCACAGGTTGCTCTCAAGGGAAGGCTCACAGGCTCCCATTTCTACCCTCTACTACTCAAGAAAATGCTCATCTCCACATTGTGCACACTAACGTTTGGGGACCAACACCAATTATATTCAAGAATGACAATAAGTACTATGTACATTTTCTTAATCAGTTCTCTAGATTTGGTTGGCTTTACTATTGCTCTTGTAAGTCAGATGTTTCGAAAATTTTACCTTGTTCAAAGCAAGAGTAGAAAATCTTTTATCTTGTAAGATCAAAATTGTTCAATGTGATAGTGTAACTAAATTCTCTACAATTAGAACTCAATTTTCTGAAATTATTTTTATATCACTTGTCCTTATACTCCTGAACAAAATGACTTGGCTAAACGTAAGCACATACACATTGTAGAACTTGGTTTAACAGTCATGTATCAAGCATCAATTCTACTTGAATACTGGAATGATTTTTTTGAATGCATATGACAAGTGTTGTTCACTCAATTTGTTGTCTAAACCTACTGACAGTACATCTCCATATGAAGTGTTGTTCAAACAGCCTCCAGACTACAAAATGCTCAAGTATCTAGACCGCGGATGTTTTTCATTACTAAAACCTAACAATGATCATAAACTTCAACTCAGGTCCTTGTCATATGCTTTCATGAGATACTCTTCCTTGCACAGAGGATACAAATGCCTGCATTTGCCCTCAAACAAACTTTATATCTCGAGGCATGTACAATTCAATGAACTACATTACTCTTTTGCCACAACCACTAGAACTTCCAATCTTCACAATATTCATTTCATCTGAACACAACATTAACTTCTTCTATTTCCTTTAGTATGGGATCAGATCGGTGATAAGACAAAATTATATACCAGAATTGTAGGGTATTTTGTGTAATTTAGGTCAAAATACCCAAGTTTAAGTCTCAAGTTCAAGTTGCTGCCCTAGAATTGGTTTACAATGCAGAAAATAGGTAATGGAAGCACAAGAAGCTATTTTTGGACACCTGGAGCAGTTGGGAGCGAGATCAGAAAGTTACAGAACATTACGGCCGTAATCATCCTTCATTACGGCTGTAATCACCCATTACAGCCGTAATCATTCTTCATTACGACCGTAATCACCCATTACGGCCGTAATTAACCTTCATTACGGCCGTAACCACAACATCTCGAGACTGTAGATTCCATAACTTAGCCAAAACCTCTTCAGATCAACCCATTATGGCTGTAACCAGTACCCATTACGGTCGTAATGACCCTTTCCCGAGAGATAGAATCCCAGTACTTAGCCACCACAGGAGCTAAGTACACTCATTACGGCTGTAACCAACACACATTATAGCCGTAATGGTGTTTTCCCAAGAGACCATATTTCAGGACTTAGCCAGTTTTAGACTCAGAAAACTTGATTACGGCCGTAACCAGAACATGACTTAGTCAATTTCAGCCTCAAAAGAGTTCATTACGGCCGTAATGACCCTTCACTACGACCGTAACCAAAACCGACATTTCTCGGAATAGATCCCACGACCACGATCCTATTCTTGCACGGTCTGCCCTTTTTAGCACTCATTACGACCGTAATGACCTTTCATTACGGCCGTAACCAAAGTCGGCAGAGCAGTACAGTTTTATTTTGGGAAGTTTATTAGAGGTTATTTAGGGATTCGTGTATTCATGCATAAATAGGGGGGTTCAGATCTGTTTAAGACATGCTTTGAGAGAGACAGTTTTCCATTACACTTTTGGGAGAAAGAGAGAGATTTTGGGGAAGAAAGAGAAGAAGAAGAGAAGGCCATTAGAGACTTCATCATCACTTTGGTTTATTCTTCCACTCCTTCTTTTGTTTTCTTTTGCTTGCTTAGTTGTATTTTCATGGTCATCAAGAGCTAATTCTCCATTAGGTTTTTAGGGTGACTTGAAACTTGGCTTGTATCTTACTTGGTATAATGATATGATGATTGTTGTTTTTGTTATTATGGCTTGTGCTTGTTTTTTATTGCTTATTGTGATCTTGATCAAATTGCATACTTAGGATTTAATGGTTGTAATTGAGAAATTGAATTGTTAGATCCCGACCACAAGTAACAAGGTAGATGGTAATCTAAGTACCGAAACGTGACGATTGTCATCTATAGGCCAACTTGATTGAATTGAATAATTGTACCAAGTACCGAGAGGTGAATTGCAATTGTTTAAGTAGATTAAGGCAATTAGGACTTAATGAATTTAGACTAGGATGACCAAGTACCAAAAGGTGAAATTATTCTAGTTTAGATATGGTATTAACATAGAAATATCTCTTAGTACCAAACGTGTTAATTGCGTCTCCATAATACAAAAACAAACCTTTAATTGACCAAGTAGATATAAACAAGTGGATAGAAACCCTAGAAACTTATGTCTCTTATCTTAATTCTTGAAGTTGTTAATTGATTTACTTAATCTCAAAATTGCATAACACCAAACACCAACCTTTTACTTTACAACAAAACTCAACATGTTACTTTTAATTTCTTATTTAGATTAGAATTATTAGAATTTGATAATTAAATTCGACTTGTCTCTGTGGATTCGATCCCTAAGTACTACAATAGACGGTTGTATACTTGCAACCTCTTGTTAGGGTTTTGCCATGTGTAAAGATGCGGAATTTTAAAATTTTTACACAAAACCCATGTTTGCCCAAGGATCAATTGCATAGATCAATTTAAAACACAAGATCATCATAAAAGAACAATAAAGATTCGACCTTTATGATGTGTAGTCGCGATCCTCTTTCTCCAACCGACAGCAAGAGATCGCAAGCTCCCCAAGCGTGAAGCCTCTACAAGGAGCGCACCCCGACAAGACGAAGCACGACTGCTAGATCGTCAACGGAAGGGTTTTCTCTCTCTTTAGGGTTCTCAACACATGAGAGAGAGAGGAGATGAATCTAGGGTTAGGTTTTGGATGTTAACCAGGGAATAACCGTCTTAGATCTCTGTCTAATCTCTGGAAATCGATGATAAACCTCAACCTGGTCCCTTCTATTTATAGCAGAAGGTCAGAAACCGACTTAACCTGAACCGACTTGCTTCCTGCGGTCCGCAGGGCCCTCCTGCGGTCCGTAGGGACAGCCTGCGTCCAGTTAAACCGACATAATCAAGCACTCTCAGCCCAGCGGCCCGCTGGACCCTCCTGCGCCCCGTTGGTAGTGCCCTGCGGCCAGCAGGACCCTCATGCGGCCCGCAGGCAACCTGCATAAATGCAGATTTTGATTGTTTCTGATCCAAAACCAAACCCTTATTCAAATCCATTTAATTATGTCCCACATAATTAATTTATTCCATGCTTCAGTCCTATCTTAAGGTGTGACCCTGTAGGATCCATGTCTTGATCAGCAGTAAATAAATAAATATTCACAAGTTCATAATTGGCATCTAGCAATGCATTATGAACATCTGATCAAACACAGACATTATGATCCCTTATATCTTTTTATATTAATTCCTTTGTCACATGATAACCAATGTTCAATGTCAAGACTAGGTTTAAGTCATTCTTGACAATTAAATCACTTTCTTGATCTCCAATGCATAATCATCCATTTGTATTATCCCATAATCACAAATGTGCGCATGATAATTACCATTGCATCAAGGGGCCCAGGGATATCATTGCTTTTACAAGAAGTAAAAGGGACAAATGATCATTGTGATAATCTTACAGCTCTTGACATAATCTATGTATATTGACAAACTATCTTTATAACACTCGGTTAAAAGTGCGTTTGATAATTGCACAAATATACACAAATTATTCAAGACTATAAACTATCTCAATGAAAAGAATCAATATTATTTGTGACATGCTAATGACTTACACAAATCCTATAGCAAGTCAACGCGGGTCATGTCCAATATCATGTATCCCATACATATATTCGTGTGATTGATTAGATACCCCGTATCAATGATCTGTGAAACATGATCACATATCAATCCACACACTAGCTTATATATTCAAGCAGTGTTCCTTGCTGATGATTTAGCTAGGGACATATTTAGAGTTATAAAACTTAAAAGAGTTTCACAATTCCAAGTTATCAACACAAATGATCTAGTAATACATTTATAACTCAAGGAACAAGATAAAATATCCAATGCATATGACAAAACAAGAGTACAATAATTGGTCCTCTAGGCCATTATTCCAACAATCTCCCACTTGGACTAGAGCCAATCAGATATCCCATATCCAAACTCTATCCCTTACAGTCATAGAAGCCAATCTCTCATGACCCGTATTCCCATAGCTCGAACATGCCTCTCATGTTTGACTAAGGGAAGTGGTTTTGTTAGTGGATCAGCTGTGTTACTGTCCGTGCCTACTTTACACATTTTTATGTCTCCCTGTTCAACAAGCTCACGAATCAAGTGATACTTGCGCTTGATGTGCATAGTCCTCTTGCTGGACCTATGATCCTTTGCGTTAGCAATTGCTCCCGTGTTATCGCAATAGAGCTCCACCGGCTCTACAATGCTGGGAACCACACCAAGTTCATCAATGAACTCTCTTATCCACACTCCCATTTTGCCTGCCTCGCAAGCAGCCATATACTCAGCCTCAACGGTGGAATCAGCAGTGCTGCTCTGCTTGGAACTCTTCCAACAGATAGCTCCACCATTAAGTGAGTAAATATACCCTGTCTGTGACCTCGAGTCATCACGGTCGGTCTGGAAGCTAGCATCACAGTACCCTGTAACTGCGAGATGCTCCTCACCACCATAGACTAAGATCAGATCCTTAGTTCTTCTCAAGTACTTAAGGATATTCTTAACAGCTGTCCAATGATCCTCCCCGGGATCTTTCTGAAATCTGCTAGTCATGCTCAATGCATACGACACATCTGGGCGAGTACATAACATGGCATACATGATGGATCCTATGGCCGAAGCATACGGAATCCCACTCATTCTATCTCTTTGCTCACGTGTTTTCGGACACTGAGATTCGCTAAGAGATATGCCATGCGACATAGGTAAGAATCCTCTCTTGGAATCTTGCATGTTGAACCTCTCCAACACTTTCCCTATGTATGTACTTTGACTCAAACCTATGAGTCTCTTCGATCTATCTCGATAGATCTGGATACCTAGAATATAGGTAGCCTCACCCAGGTCTTTCATCGAGAATACCCTGCTCAACGATGATTTAACAGACTCAAGCATAGGAACATCATTTCCTATTAGCAGAATGTCATCCACATACAACACCAGAAATACAATAGTGCTCACACTCAATTTCTTGTAAACACAAGGTTCTTTTGGATTTCTGACGAAGTCCAATTTCTTGATCTCATCATCAAACCTTATGTTCCAACTCCGAGATGCTTGCTTAAGTCCATAAATGGACTTCTTAAGCTTGCACACCTTCTCAGCCTGTCTTGGATCGGCAAAACCGTCGGGCTGTACCATGTACACGTCCTCATCAAGAACCCCGTTCAAGAATGCGGTTTTGACATCCATCTGCCATATCTCATAGTCATGAAATGCAGCAATAGCTAGAAGGATCCGAATTGATTGAAATTTGGCAACAGGTGAGAAAGTCTCATCATAATCGATCCCCTCGATTTGTGTGAAACCTTTCGCTACCAACCGTGCTTTATACACAGTCAAGTTGCCATCCATGTCGGTCTTTCTCTTAAAGACCCATTTGTTCTTGACAGGTTTTACCCCATCAGGCAGATCAACCAGGTCCCACACATGGTTATCTTCCATGGATTGCAATTCGGATTTCATGGCTCCCAGCCATTTATCGGAGTCATCTCTTGACATTGCATCATTGTAGGTCAAGGGTTCGATATCATCAACATGTAATATCTCGTGGAATCCCAAATACCTCTCAGGTAGTCGGACCACTCTCCCCGATCTTCTAACATTTGGTACCTGCTGAACTTGTTCCTCAGCCCCGCTTGGAACGTGTTCAGCTTCAGTTTGACCCGAAGCATCAGGTAGTGGGTCTCGAATTTCTTCGAGTGTTACCTTGCTCCCACTACTTTCTTTGGAAAGGAACTCTTCCTCCAAGAAAGTACCATATCGTGCAACAAATACTTTGTTGTCCGACTTATGATAGAAGTGATAACCCTTGGTTTCCCTTGGGTAACCTATAAAGAAGCATTTATCAGATTTAGGATCAAGCTTGTCAGATGTTAATCGCTTAACAAAGACCTCGCAACCCCAAATCTTGAGAAACGACAAGTTAGGGACCCTCCCTGTCCACATCTCATATGGAGTCTTGTCTACTGTTTTGGTGGGTACCCTGTTAAGGGTAAAAGCAGCAGTTTCTAGAGCATACCCCCAAAAGGACAAAGGTAGTTCCGCACGACTCATCATGGACCGTACCATGTCTAACAATGTACGGTTCCTCCGCTCGGACACACCATTCCATTGTGGTGTTCCAGGTGGAGTCAACTGTGGAATGATCCCACACTGCTTAAGGTGATCTTTAAACTCATTGCTCAGGTATTCGCCACCACGATCCGATCGTAGTGCTTTAATCTTCTTCTCAAGTTGATTTTCGACTTCACTTTGGAACTCCTTAAATTTCTCCAAGGATTCCGACTTATGTCTCATCAGAAAGACATAGCCATATCTACTGTAATCATCAGTAAATGTAATGAAGTACGAATACCCGCCTCTTGCACTAGTCCCAAAAGGACCACATACATCAGTATGAACAAGTGCTAAGAGTTCAGTGGCCATTTCATTGTACTTATTGAAAGGTGCTTTGGTCATCTTCCCAAGTAAACATGACTCGCATCGGTCCATTGACTCCCAGTCAAATTGACCTAGAAGTCCATCATCTTGGAGCTTCTTGATGCGTTTCTCGTTTATATGACCCAAGCGACAATGCCACAAAAAACATGAGTTATTATCACTTATTTTGAGTCGTTTAGTATTTATGTTGTTGATGGGCGTTCCTTGGTCTATCACATACAAACCATTCACAAAGGAAGCGCTAGCATAATATAAACCATTACTACTAATGGTGCAACATCTGTTCTTAAAAGCAAACTCAAAACCATGAGAATCTAAACAAGACACAGATATAATGTTTTTGCTAGCACAAGGAACATAATAAACACTAAAAAGTTCTATTATTAGCCCAGATGGTAAAATCAACTCCAAGTCTCCTACAGCTACAGCCGCAACAAGCGCGCCATTGCCAAACTTGAGTTGCATTTCACCCTTTGCAAGTCTCCTAATTCTTTTGAGCACCTGCATATTTGAACAAATATGAGCGCCTGCTCCTGAATCCACGATCCAGGAACTAGAAGAGGAAATAGCAAAGTTTATTTCAACAACATTAATACCTGAAGATGCCACCCTGGCAGTCTTCTGTTCCTCAAGGAACTTCGGACACTCCCGCTTGAAATGACCCTTGCCATTACAGTGGAAGCAAACCGTGTCCGCGGTAGGTGTGGAAAGCTTCACTGGCTTAGGTGTGCTCTTGCTCCCAGCTTGAGCGCTCCCTTTGCCTCCGGTCTTAGCCTTCTTTTTCTTCTTGCCCTTCTTACCAACCTTCTTGCCAGCTTTGTTCACCGCCATGACCTCAGGAGCCTTCCCGATGGACGACTCAGCCGTGGAGAGCATGGAGTGCAACTCATTCAACGGCTTTAGTTCTCCCGCCATGTTGTAGTTCATCTTGAACATACTATAGCTGGGAGGCAGAGAATGAAGGATCATGTCTGTGGCCATCTCTAGGTCTATCTTGTAGTTCAGCTTCCCAAGCTGCTCTACCAGACTGATCATCTTTTGGACATGTGGACGAACTGAGGCCCCCTCAGCCATCCTGCACTCAAAGAGCTCCATTGCCACACGATGTTTCTCAACACGGGCTGGCTCTTGATACATGCCCTTGAGCTCTTGTATCATCTCATAAGCTGTCCAATCTTCCAACCGACGCTGCAGGTCGGGTGTCATGGACACGAGCATGAGACAGCTTACTTCATTCGAGTCATCTCTAAGTTGATCATATTCATTCTTTTCAGCGCGTGAAGCGTTAGCAGCAGGTGGGTCAGGTAAAGGAGCATACAGAACATGCTCTTTCTTTTGGTGTTTTAGGACAATTTTCAGATTACGATACCAATCGTTGAAATTAGTACCGTCCAATTTGTTTTGTTCCAGGACAGATGAAAGTGGGTAGGAGTGTGTTTTAGAAGCCATTATCTAAAAGACATAAAAAAATAAAGATTTAGTCTTTGTCATATGTTTTAGTGTTCACAAACTTTAAGATGAACACACCTACTGTACAATCATGTGTGATGTCCCTTGTACAGCAGGGCCGAGATCCATATTTTACCAAATTAAGCCAGCGTCGGCGTGAAACTTGAAAAGGGTTTATTTAGGTAAGACTCCCAGTCTAATCATGTGCCCCGCAACATGACTCTCGGTGTGTCAGAAGCATACCTCGTATGAATTGACACTACGCATTAGGGCTCAGCGGCGGCATGACAACCCTACTAGACAAACCTCACTCTATGTGCCCCGCACGACCCCAACTCCCAAAGGATAAAAGGAGATGCCTACTGAGTAGGAACACATCAACCTAATGCCAATGGTTTGAAAGGGATAGAGTAGGAAGTGCGTTACGCTCTAGTTTTTAAGGGGACGGTTGTTTATTAATATGTTCAGTTGGTTCAAGTCTGGTTAAGCATACACCCATACTTTTAAGACTCACAACTACGGACTCAACATAAAAATAAACAATAACAAGCAGGGGATCAATTACATCCCATGCAATCAATCAAGCATTGAGTAGTATGGCATCTTGATATGTCTTGAAGCGCCCTTGCACACCATGGTAAAAGCTCCACCTATCTAGGATCCTATCTATGTGTAAATCTAAATCCTTACTCTCTCAGAAATAAATAAAATACATAGACTATCCTAATAGGCATGCAAGCCCCAAATCACAAATATTGGCTTTTAACATTTGCCATTAATTAATGAAATAGATTAATTATCATGGGGCACCTTAGGCCGCTTACACACATCAATCATATCAATCAATTACAACACACAAGGCATTGATCATTTGCCATACTACTCAATTCCCTGCAAAATAGAGTTAGTATGGTGCGCCATATCACACAAATGGCACACCTTTCATGTAATCACATGCAATCTATGCATATAACCCTTGTGTTTTCCCAAAACAATGATTTTTCTAAAAATAACATTACTATGTACTCTCGTTCCCAACCAGAGGCCAAAAATAACTTCCCTGCGGTCCGCTGGACGACCCTGCGGTCCGCAGGCAACCATGGTATCCTCTGTTTCCCAAACAGATGGAAAAATAACTGCCCTGCGGTCCGCTGGAGGACCCTGCGGTCTGCAGGCAGCCCCTGCGACCCGCAGGTGGTCCCTGCGGCCCGCAGGCAGAGTCGGTTTTCTGGTTTCTTCTCCGTTTCCCAAACAGAAAAGATTAAATACCCAATTCTAACCCTAGAATCGTATTTAACTACCAGAAATACTTAAACAAGTCATTCTAAATAAAATAATCCCATTAATTTATTCAAACTTATCAAAGTAATCTAGAATTCAACTCTTAGGATCTCAAAAGACCGAAAGACTCAATTCCTTATAGATCCCATCTATAAAACAGTTCTAAACAGATCTTAAATGCAAATCCTATGCTCTGATACCACTGTTAGGGTTTTGCCATGTGTAAAGATGCGGAATTTTAAAATTTTTACACAAAACCCATGTTTGCCCAAGGATCAATTGCATAGATCAATTTAAAACACAAGATCATCATAAAAGAACAATAAAGATTCGACCTTTATGATGTGTAGTCGCGATCCTCTTTCTCCAACCGACAGCAAGAGATCGCAAGCTCCCCAAGCGTGAAGCCTCTACAAGGAGCGCACCCCGACAAGACGAAGCACGACTGCTAGATCGTCAACGGAAGGGTTTTCTCTCTCTTTAGGGTTCTCAACACATGAGAGAGAGAGGAGATGAATCTAGGGTTAGGTTTTGGATGTTAACCAGGGAATAACCGTCTTAGATCTCTGTCTAATCTCTGGAAATCGATGATAAACCTCAACCTGGTCCCTTCTATTTATAGCAGAAGGTCAGAAACCGACTTAACCTGAACCGACTTGCTTCCTGCGGTCCGCAGGGCCCTCCTGCGGTCCGTAGGGACAGCCTGCGTCCAGTTAAACCGACATAATCAAGCACTCTCAGCCCAGCGGCCCGCTGGACCCTCCTGCGCCCCGTTGGTAGTGCCCTGCGGCCAGCAGGACCCTCATGCGGCCCGCAGGCAACCTGCATAAATGCAGATTTTGATTGTTTCTGATCCAAAACCAAACCCTTATTCAAATCCATTTAATTATGTCCCACATAATTAATTTATTCCATGCTTCAGTCCTATCTTAAGGTGTGACCCTGTAGGATCCATGTCTTGATCAGCAGTAAATAAATAAATATTCACAAGTTCATAATTGGCATCTAGCAATGCATTATGAACATCTGATCAAACACAGACATTATGATCCCTTATATCTTTTTATATTAATTCCTTTGTCACATGATAACCAATGTTCAATGTCAAGACTAGGTTTAAGTCATTCTTGACAATTAAATCACTTTCTTGATCTCCAATGCATAATCATCCATTTGTATTATCCCATAATCACAAATGTGCGCATGATAATTACCATTGCATCAAGGGGCCCAGGGATATCATTGCTTTTACAAGAAGTAAAAGGGACAAATGATCATTGTGATAATCTTACAGCTCTTGACATAATCTATGTATATTGACAAACTATCTTTATAACACTCGGTTAAAAGTGCGTTTGATAATTGCACAAATATACACAAATTATTCAAGACTATAAACTATCTCAATGAAAAGAATCAATATTATTTGTGACATGCTAATGACTTACACAAATCCTATAGCAAGTCAACGCGGGTCATGTCCAATATCATGTATCCCATACATATATTCGTGTGATTGATTAGATACCCCGTATCAATGATCTGTGAAACATGATCACATATCAATCCACACACTAGCTTATATATTCAAGCAGTGTTCCTTGCTGATGATTTAGCTAGGGACATATTTAGAGTTATAAAACTTAAAAGAGTTTCACAATTCCAAGTTATCAACACAAATGATCTAGTAATACATTTATAACTCAAGGAACAAGATAAAATATCCAATGCATATGACAAAACAAGAGTACAATAATTGGTCCTCTAGGCCATTATTCCAACACCTCTATCTAGCAACTAGGGTTAATAAAACTCCTATCAATCGGATTAGATTTGTATCATTTTTATTTTTAAAGTCCAGACTAGGTCACGTTTGAACCGAGTACAAGTAAGCAAGTTGAAGAATTAATTTGTTTCAAATGTGATTTTGTTACTTTTTTAGAATATATTGAACAAGACGGGTTAGGTTTAGTTCGACGAATTGTCAGGTTACTAGTTGGTTTGAGTCGAATTGGATCGAATTCAGATTGCTTTTACTTATTATAATTGTTGAATCAGTTTGAAGTCGAATTAGCTTCAAATCCGAATGGATGGTGAATCCGAATGGATTGGACGTACTTTTCGAAAAGGGATGGATTTCGCCTACTTTAAGCTAACTTTCATTTTATCAAAGGAGATATTTCACTGAAACGAGAAAGATAATCTTAAGACAAAAACGCAGGTACTTCAAAAGATGGGTTACCGAGTACTTTAGTTCATCTAAATCGTTCAATTTATTGAGATTGGTGAATTTTTTTTAAAAAAAATTCTACAAAAGTTAAATTGAATTACTTTTCACCAATCTCAATACATTGAATGATCCAAATTGCTAGAGTACCCAGTGTACCCATCTTTTGGACTATCCAAGTTTTTGCCTAATCTTAATCATTATGTTTACATATTCATGACAAATGGTTTACTAATTGACGCAATCTCGGTCTCAAATCCAAGCTCCGCTAGTGACATACTAGGATAAATGGTTTAGTGGAAAAAGAAACAAGAACAAAAAAATAATCGCTAAATAGCAAAGAGAGAATTCTTGAAATTCTTAAAGAACTAATTTTCATGCAACAAGAGATGCTTCTTACAAATGACAATGATTCCTTTTATAGGCTACATGGTAAAAGGCCTTCGTCTGAAGGGAAGTAAATAACTGATTGATTTTGTAATTAAATGCTAAGGAAATAAAATTGAAGAACAATCTCGGTAAAACTTGAAGAGCAATCTAAGTGAAACTTGGAGAGAAATCTTGGTAAGATCCATCGAATAGAATCGGGGTCAGAATCTGAGTCTGTCTCGGGTTCGATCTCGTCATGCTCCCTTGGTTGATGAAAGCTTGTCCTCAAGCTTGTATTCTCACTATAGTACTTGTGAAGATGTGGAACATTAAACACGTTTGAGATGCGCATGTCATGGGGAATCTTATCTTGAAAGGCATTCTCACATAATTTCTCCAGAATCGAGTAAGGGCCAAACTTGGGATGAGTGAGCTTGTTATAATCACAGTTCGGATAACGATCTTTACTCAGATACACCCGCACAATTTCTCCCACTTTGAAATCAATATGGCGTCGCCTTTTATTGGAATATGCCTTGTACTTCTCGTACAATACTGTTGGCGTCTGAAAAGATACCAATTATTGGCCTACAAATAAAGAAGAAAATAAAACAAGCATCAGAAGCATAATCAAGCATGTAGGGGGTACCAAACAAAGACCAAATCAACATTGGAAGAAATCAGGGTCTTATGTGCAAAAATGCCAAAACCTCACCAAATTCTAATCAAGTGCAAATGGAGATCCAAGAATGTTCTTAAAAAATTAACATGATGCTTATGTGATAAAAAAGGTTGTTTGAGGCATACTGTGTGCAATTAACATGATTGTCATATTATTAAATAATCACATATAACATTTTGGAATTAATCAAGGGTCAAAAACTCAAGAAACTTGGTCAAGCCATATACCAAAAAATTCTACATAAAATTTGTGAATTCTTGGACTTTATTTCACTCAAAAGTTCAACAATTTGAGCCTCCAAACAATTCAAAATAGATATGAATAATTCAAATTCAAATTTTCAAGCATAAAACCGCATACGTGTGCAACTTGGGCCTTTATAACAATTCCTAAACATTTTTGAGTTTTGAATGGGCCTAGTTCATGACTGTATAACTAAGCTTCAAGAATTGTCAGCCTCTTGGCTCATGTAGACCATGCTCACTTAAAGACTAAATAGATGGGGTGCTGAGTTTGAGACTCATTAAACCTGACATGTAGGTCCCTTGTTGTCAATGCCCTAATCAAATGGTCCCCGAGACTCAATCCCTGACCTTGTCAGTGACTCATCAAGTCCTTAAGCCCATTGCCATAGTCCTAAACCTCTATCCAAACTAGGATTAAACAAGAAAAGAGAGAGATGATGAACTGAATCATTGGATTCTTGACACGTGTGTTTATCCAACACCTCTCCTTCTTTTTCTTCCTCTCGATCTTGAGCTTCTCTCGACTCAGATTTGGAGACCTCAAATGAGAGTGATCTCTCTGGTTTTTGAGAATCAAACTGCAAGTCATATTCCAATCAAAAGAGGAGATTGAGGAGAATATAATGGTATCCTTCGATGAGATTAAAGCTCAAATAATAAGGAGAAAACTCAAGCTCAAACATGTCGATACTAAATTGAAACTAGCAATCCAAGGCACTAGAGCTCAAGGCAAGATTCTTGACTGACTCCTAAGATAACCACAATGTTAGAAATGAGCTTGGTTTGAAATGGTAGCAACCAATTTGATCAAGTCATCTAAGTTTTCTCTCACAGCTACTAACAAGGTGGGACAATGGTCAAGAAAGCTATGCAAATGCAAATAGGGGTTGCAATGACCTCACAACACCCAATTGAGTATGTTCAAAGCTTAATTGGGATTAATTTGGAGCCCAATTGCAAAAGCTCAAATCTTGAGCTCGAATGGAGCATATAATAGTGAAATGGGGTGTCAACATCAGCTCCAACAACTTGAGAAGCTTCTACCCTCTTGCCAAAGTTGCTGAGGTAAGCAAAGGACACTTGAGGATCCTGTAGAAGTCAATCAAATCAAAGCACAAGTATTAATGCTGAGTTGGCAACATCCAAGGGCATTAATCAATTAAATCAAGGGCAGTGATCAAAGATGTCCTCCACAACTTCTAGAAGATTAATTGCACCCAAATAACATAATAAGACCCACTTGGCACCTGATAAAAACTCAAGATGTAGCATGAAAGGCTATACAAGACTCAAGACAACAAATGAGAAGAAACGTAGTAGAAAATCAAATAGAAATAGGAATCCAATGTAAAGTCCAGATGTTGAGGCTATAAATACCCATGTAGACCACTTAATTAAATACACTTATTTCTCTATTCAAATTATGAGAGTGGTCGAACTTGATTTGCAGTTTCTTAGCCTTCTTGCTCTCACCCGACATATCATCTGAAAATTCAGGTGAGTGTGTTGAATTTGGCAGAGAGGGGGCCCCTTTTATATGCTTTGCTTTATAATTCTGTAAATTACTTGTTTGTGAAATTCAAAATCAAGTTTGAAGTTTCTTGATCTTACTATGTTGATATTTAGATCTAGATTCGAAATCTTTTTGCATGAAATCCTTTGATGATTGTTTTCTCATGTTTCAAATAATTCAAATAAGCTTTTGAAATAAAATTTGAGTTCAATTGATCAATCTTCTCCTTTGAATTCATCTCAAACCGTATCTGGTTCAAAATGCCTTTTCTGATTTCAAAACCCCTCTTTTGAGTTAAAATCATTCTTTGATCCAGTGATGTGCTATAAGAAAGACATTGAACCATATGCAAGCTCTATAAGTCATAAATCAGGCACTCGCACTATGATCAAATCAAATCAAAACAGTGCCCTAATTACTCCCAAATCACCCTCATGTGTTCAAATCCTTCAAGCACTTGAGATAAATATGTTTTTATGCTTCCTCTAAATCCTTCAAGCACTTGTCCCATTGTTAAATCAAGTTTTGAGGCCTTAAAACTCAAATCCAAACCAAATACCCCTCTCCAGCCTTTTTAAAACCAAAGTTGTTAGAGATTTGTTACTTTTATACAATTCGCATTTAAACTTCAAATCCAAATTATTTTTGTATAAACCTCCAAAATTAATTTCATAATTTTTTGATAAGTGATCTTCAAGTTAAAGCTATTTCAATCTGAGATTTTTGAAAAATCGGAGAAAAATATGATTTAAATGCAATAAATAGTACCCATTGTCGAAATCTCAAATTTTAAAAGCAGAAATGTTTTTTTGACATGCTAAATCTAAATCCAAGCTTATCCATGTCAGCCACCTAAAATTTGATTTGCATCCATAAAACTCAAATCAGCCATGAGTGCATGGCGATTCTGCACCTGCTTGGCATCCAAATTGAAACCTCTCCAAATTCTTTTGCACTTTGAGTTAAATCCAGGTCTTTGCACCAATTTGTAGCCTGACATCCATAATTTCAATATATGAACTAAAAAACAATCTGCTCTTGGTGTTATTTTTTTTTTTTTCAAAATCAAGCCCAAAAGTAAAAAAAAGTAATAGAAATTATTCTTCCCTTTTGGATTTCAGTTCTGGATTCAAATTTTAATAAAAAATTGAAAAATTTCTAGATCTCTTCAAGTCTCAAGTTTTTCGAGTTTTCAAAATAAACATTTAAACTATCTCAAATCAATCATCAAACTTAATTTCATGTATTTGATTGCTTGTTGAGAATTGATTTAGGTCTGGTGCTCAGCTGAACCCAAATTGAATAGAACTGAACCAAAAATAGGAAATTTGAGCTGAGCTTGACTTGAATTGTTTCTGTGATGATTGGATGATGTTTATGCATATGATTGTGGACTTGCTTGATGATCAAAAGGTCATGTTAACCACTAAAACACAACACAAATCAACACTTAAATTGGCCAAATTGTGCTGAAATTGAATTGAAGCAGTGGCAAATTGAATTACATATTTTTGTGATGTTGCTTATGCTTATGAATGCTTATGGTGCCTCAAAGAACTGAATTGAGCATTTGAAATTCAAATTCAAATTAAATTCTTGTTGTTTAGCCCCAAATGCCCTTAATCGTGAGATCAAACTCAATCATATCCGAATTCAAACTGTGCCAAGCCAAATAAACACTTGCTTGATGTTTCCTGATGATCTAAGAACCTCTCAGGATCAAGAGAAATTGAACTAAACTCTTAAAACTTGAGTCGAAACTCTAATTTCACTCTTTTGTCTTAAAATGCCCCCTGATAGTGAAGTAAATCAAATTAAAATCAAAATTATAATGTGGCAAATCAAATGTGCAAATCAAATTGAGGCTTTTAGATGTTTGCAAATGATATTTGGACCAAAAGAAATTGAATTGAGCCCTTAAAATCCAGAATTGAATCCAAATTATGACTGTTTGGTATTAAATCAACCCAAACCAAACCTAAATCGTCGAAATCGAATATGAAAATGAAATTGAAACTAAGAAATGCTTCAAACACGTTCTGGAAGCTTAAAATAATCAAATTCAAGCTTCATAACTAATTAAATAAATACAAAAATCGAAATTAAATTAAGAATTTCATCCCGAGGCAAGTGGTGGAGTACCACCACCTCTGGTGATCTCTGGCCGTCGACGATGGGCCCATTCATCTCCTGACACTCACACGATACTCAAGATGTGCTCCAATCAAGCTGTCATGGCCTGAAGCTCACTCGACATTAAAGTGAAATGAGGGTCAAACCCTCAGGAGGAAGAAGAAGAAGAAGAAGAAGAAGAAGAAGAAGAAGAAGAAGAAGACGAAGAGAGGGATGTCAGTTGTGATCCAACGACCCAAATTCAAAAGCCTTGATCAAATCAGACGACTCAAATTAAATCTCTTTGTATTTTATGTTGTATAATTTGTAAATATAGCAAATGAAGTCCAAAAATTCTAAAATAAATATGTAAATTCTTCAAAATTCATGCTCTACATTTCAAAATGATATTTTGATATTTTGAGCATTTTATTTCACAGTCAAAATACAAAATCAAATAAACATTATTTCTTTTATTATAAATGAATAAAATTGATAAAAATTCAAAATAAAAATGCATAAAAATGTATTTTATATCTTAAAATTCATGAAATCAAATACAAAAATTCATTTTTGTCAAAAGTACAAAACTAAATACTTTCAAATAAATAAATTTCACATTAAAAGTCTTAAATCAAAATAAAAATATATAATACCTTTTTTCTTTTAGCAAAAATAAAAAGATATTCCAAATTTTTTTTTCAAAGTATAAATAAAACAAAACTTCCTTTTTTATAAATATTAAAGGAAATAAACTTTTTACATGTATTGTACTAAGAAGAAATCTTTTCTCAAATGCATAAATTAATTTCATAAATCGAGTTTCTTAAATAAAAATGTTAAATGTGAAATTACTCAAGTCTCAGAAATGCATTAAAAGAAAATAAGTAAAATGCATAAAAATCCCTATTTTGCATAAAATTCCTTTGGAAAAAAATACATAAATGTAAAAGGAATATAAATTGCATAAATTCATGGATTTCTTTCTTTTATGTTAGAGACAAATTCCATGATTGTCTTGGAATGAAATATATCTTTCAAAGACCTTTTCTCATGCATAAAATGGAAAGAAAATCTCAAAACAAGGTGATCGGTTTTGTATGGTGTTTCAATTAGTTCAAGTTTTAAACCAAAGATACTGATTTAAAAGGTTGCAAGTATACAACCTAATCAATGCAGTACTTGAGGTATCGATCTCACAAGGACAACTTAACCCTCTTGATTGAACTATGTAATTTAAATCTAAAGGTTGAGGAAAATGATTTGGTGATTTTAAAGGTTAAAAAGTACCAATTAACTACGTTATAAAATAAAACAAAAAGATGTTTGATCAAGATAAAAAGGATTCTAAGGCTTCGGGATTCTCAATTTGCTTACTTGAAAGACTAATGAGACTATTTCAATTGTTCTAATTGTGGTTAATGACGTCTAAATATAGCAAGCATTAAGGAGGGTATTAACCTTTTTAATACTATGTCTAAATCGACTCGGTGTTACATCCGCATGTTACACCAATTGAATCTAGGTTTTTAGTGTTAGAATTAAGACGTCAATCCTTACTACTAAAAAAGGACATTGGAGTTCTTGACTCCAAACCTCTATTCACCTCTCAGATCAATGCAAAGTGTGAGATTTTTATTTCTTTCGATCACAACCGCTCAATTTTAGACTTTCAATTCCCGTACAAAAAAAAAATTAATTGTCTCTCGCCTCCTTCCTATTTAGAGAATTTTATAAAGGGATGTGCTATTTTGAGGGCTAAAAACACTAAATCGAGGGCTGAATTTATTTTTTTTTCTAAATCCCATTGTTGCCCTCATTTAATAACTTCTTATTTTAACTTCAAACCAAATTGTACTCTCCACATTTATTAACGTAATGCTTTTAAGAATGGAGAGGGAATCTGCAATTTTTTTTTTCATTTTATCGATTATGTAATGAATGGTAATGAACTTTCCATTAATTATAATTGATTAAATTATTGATCCTATCAACATTAGACAAAATTTATAACGTTAATAATAATATTTCGGACACAATAATGATAGTTATCAACTCAGATCAGTGTAAAAAATATATTCAAACAATAACTTCTTGAGAAAAGAGATAAAGAAGTCATTACAAAAAAAATATCAACAATAAATTAAGATGGCTGAAAACTTGAAGTTTTTGTAGAGAAGTCATGCGAGTAATATATTGGTTTCAACTAATTTCTTCTATTTGTCAATTTGTATTTGTCAATTTGTAAAATAATATAGATAAATTTATCAAAATTTATCTTGTTCATAAAATTAAACGAAGAAAAAATAAACAAGTAAATCAAGTTTGAAGATATATTTGAGGTTTTATTAGGGACAACGTAATCAAGTTAGAAAACATCCAAGGTAGAAATCTCAATAACAATGTAGTATTTAAATTCAATGTCAGATATAAATGTAATCTGATTTCACACATGCTAGAACTTGCATTTAAATAAAAATATATGTATTTGCATATGTTGTATTTTGATGATAAAATATAATCTAGGTGCATAAGCATAAGAGGAGAGTGGGTGCAACTGTACAAGCGGATACATTATATGCAAATACAATGTGTCTACAAGCTACATATGTAGCTTTTTTTGTTTATATATATATATATATATATATATATATATGTTAAGTCAAAAAATTTGAAAATTAGGCATTCCAACCGTAATTAAAATAATTCTAATAGATTGATGACCTGAATCTCACATAAAAAATAAAAAGAAATGTCGTACGAAGTCCATTCATCCACAAATTTCATTATTATTTCATGCTTAATATTTGAACTTCTAGAAATGTGATTGTTATTTCTTTTTCTCTACTTTCGCTGATATTCGTCATTAAATTTTTTTTTCCTACTTTGAAGGGACAAAAAAATGAAATGTGGGATTTTAATGCAAAAGATTACGAATAGATCTCTTTTCTCGGATGGGTCAAAAACTTAACCCAAATTATTATCTTTTCAAAAAAAAGAAAACATAATCGAATGAAGAGAAATAGTAATTAATGAAGGGAGGGTAGTATTGGCATTGTGTAACATATATTTTGAATAGCCCTCAAATAGCATTCTGAACCCTCAAAATATCACCAACCTTTTATAAACTATCATTCCTTCTAAAAACATCAAACAAAATATCCTTCTTCAAAATTATTTTACGAAATACCATTGTGGGGCCATACTTTGCATTATTTTCTTTCCCTTTACTCTCTCTCCTTTCTGTTTAATAGATAAGATAATAAAGTAATGCATATTGATTAACACTTGCTTTGCTAACTATTTTTTAGAGAAAACTTATCATATTTTTAGAGAAAGGAAGGATCGAAGGGGAGGGTTTATCGGGCATACCTATTTTACCCTTTGATAAGGCGAGATACGTCGTGCGTTGTAATCAATTGCTTGTATATATATATATATATATAAACTAGTAATCATGTTCTACCATTAGAAGTGTTTCTGATCTGAGTATTTCCTTTATGAGTTGTAACCTTTCAAGAAAACTGCACAATGCATCATATCTTACTACGATAAGAGTTTCTTCTTCAAGTACTTCTTTTAAGTGTTGTAACCATTCTCCAAAACACCACGAAAAAACATAGAATACTATTCTATGTGCTTGATTTCCGAGTACTTAATTTATGAGTGGTTCTGACTAGAATACTTCGTTTATGGGTGGTAACCATTAAAGAAAATACCACAAAATATCATATGGTACTACGAGAAGTGTTTCAAATACGTTTACTTCATTTATGGGTGGTAACCATTCAATAAAACACCACAAAGCACTTATGCTTCAATGAGAAGAGTTTCTGATCAGAGTACTTCATTTATGGGTGGTAACCATTAGAGAAAACACCACATCATCTTATCCTACCATGAGAAGTGTTTATGATCCGAGTATTTCCTTTATGAGTTGTAACTTTTCAAGAAAATTCCACAATGCATCATATTTTACTACGAGAAGAGTTTCTTCTTTGAGTACTTCTATTAAGTGTTGTAACCATTCTCCAAAACACCACGAAGAAGCATAGAATACTACTCCATGTGTTTCATTTCCGAGTACTTAATTTATGAGTGATTCTGATGAGAGTACTTCATTTATGGGTGATAACCATTAAACAAAATACCACAAAACATCTCATGCTTCTATGAGAAGTGTTTCTAATCATAGTTAATCATTTATGGGTGGTAACCGTTAAAGAAAACACTACAAATCATCTTATCTGACTTTAAGAAGTGTTTTTGATCAGAGTACTTCTTTATGAGTTATAACCATTCAAGAAAACACCACAAAGCACTTATGCTTCTATGAGAAGTGTTTCTGATCAGACTACATTTATTGGTGATAACCATTAAAGAAAACACCACAAATCATCTTATCCTACTATAAAGTGTTTCTGATCAGAGTACGTCCTTTGTGAGTTGTAACATTTCAAGAAAACTTCACAATGCATCATATCAAACTACGAGAAGAGTTTCTTCTTCGAATACTTCTTTTAAGTGTTGTACCCATTCTTCAAAACACCACGAAAAAGCATAGAGTACTGCTCTATGTGGTTGATGTTCGAGTACTTACTTTCTGAGTGGTTCTGATTAGAGTACTTCGTTTATGGGTGGTAACTATTATAAAAACACCACAAAGTATCTTATCCAACTACAAGAAGTGTTTCAGATCTGTTTACTTCATTTATGGATGGTAACCATTGAAAAAAACACCGCAAAACACTTATGCTTCTATGAGAAGTGTTTCTGATCTGAGTACTTCATTTATGGGTGATAACCATGAAAGAAAATACCACAAATCATCTTATCTGACTATAAGAAGTGTTTCTAATCAGAGTACTTCTTATGAGTTGTAACCTTTCAAGAAAACTTCACAATGCATCAAATCTTACTACGAGAAGAGTTTCTTCTTCGAATACTTCTTTTCAGTGTTGTACCCATTCTCCAAAACACCACGAAAAAGCATAAATTACTACTCTATGTGTGTGATGTCCTAGTACTTACTTTCTGAGTGGTTCTGATTAGTGTACTTCGTTTAAGGGTGGTAAATATTAAAAAACACCACAAAGCATCTTATGCTACTACGAGAATTGTTGCAGATCCGTTTACTTCAATTATGGTTGGTAACCATTCAAGCAAAAATCACAAAACAATTATGCTTCTAGGAGAAGTGTTTCTGATCATAGTACTTCATTTATGGGTGATAACCATTAAAAAAAACTCCACAAATCATCTTATTTGACTATAAGAAGTGCTTCTGATCAGAGTACTTCTTTATGAGTTGTAACATTTCAACAAAGCTCCACAATGCATCATATTTTACTACGAGAAGAGTTTCTTCTTCGAATACTTCTTTTAAGTGTTGTAACTATTCTCCAAAACTCCACGAAGAAGCATAGAATACTAGTCTATGTGTTTGATGTCCGAGTACTTACTTTCGGAGTGGTTCTGATTAGAGTACTTCATTTATGTGTGTTAACCATTAAAGAAAATCCCACAAATCATCT
>CAXKVX010001240.1:0-48368 GCA_964058865.1 Eleocharis quinqueflora | reverse complement strand
TGGTAGTAAAGGCCGCTATAATAGGTTTTAGGTCTATTTTTCACAGCGCGCCAATACCTTTCTTCCCCAATTCATTGGCGCCCAAACCAGCAGCCATACACCATCTAGCTAACAACCATTAATACTCCATTAAATACACATCTTCTAACCTTTAAAACTCAAACTTTTTTTGCATAACTTCAGTTGTAATAATGCTTGAAGCGATCGAGAGAGACGGAAGCACTGCACGTAGCGCGAGTTCGTTGGAGTTTTTATTGAGGTTAATGCATTTTATATATATATTTCAATGTTTTAATTTATTCAAATGCATTAATATTAACTTAATTGCATTCATTGCATAAATTTTATTAGGTATTGTCATATAGGACCAAAATATCGACAAATAAACTAATTTAGGTCGGTACTAGTTCAGGATTAATCCAATAGGGATTAATCTCGAATAGTCCCCGTTTGGGACTGCTCTTTAAATACTTTGTCTCATTAGGATTAACGGACGTATGATAGTTGCAATCTAGTGTTTGTGGAGATTTCGGTAAAGTATTTCTCCAATTGTTCCCACGAATACGTGCGTACATGCAAATGTGCGTCGGCGTATTCAGGGAGCTAAGGGAAAATGTTGCCGAAATCTTCGCAAATGCTAGATTGCAAATATCGTACGTGCGCTAATGAGACAAAGTGTTCAAAGGGTTGGTTAGGATGGTTGACCAGCCCAAAATCTTAATTATGTGGAGCTCTTGATACCCATATATACTTTTAATTCACATTATAATAATTTATTTTTTAGATGGATCGTCGTAGAATATGGATGAATGGCGAAACAAAAACAGCTGAATATTTGAGAGGAGTTGAAGAATTTATGAAATTTACAGGGGAATATATGAAATTACAAGGTGAAAAGTCACTTCTATGTTCGTGTTCGAAATGCCAGAACATGGTTAGGCATAGGGATGTTGATGAAGTTGAACTACATTTGATCAGAAATGAATTTATGAGGTGTTACACCCGGTGGATATGGCATGGAGAGAATGTCGAAAGATTGACAGAAGTAATAGGAATGAGTCGGTTTGAAAATGTTGAAAATGTTCAGGATGATAATGTTGAAAATGTATGAAATGAATCAGGAGGTGATGAAAATGTAGAAATTACTGAATTAATAGAGAATCCGCAATTTACAAACAATTTTGTCCAATTGGATGAAATAGTGAGTGATGTTGAAAACGATTGTGCTTACATTCTCGAAATTTTGGATAATTTGTTTCGCCACGAATCTAATATACCATTATTTCCTGACTGCACGAAATATTCGAAAATATCTGCTGTTTTCAAATTGTATAACCTAAAAGCCAAGAATGGATGGAGTGACAAGAGTTTTACATCTTTACTCTAGCTTTTGGGAGACATGTTGCCAGAAAATAATGCGTTACCGGATTCAACTTACCATGCCAAAAAATTGTTATGTCCTTTGAGTATGGAGGTTCAGAGAATTCATGTATGTCCGAATGACTGCATACTTTACAGAAAAGAGTATAACAACCTAGATAAATGCCCGACGTGTAATGCATCACGGTACAAATCAAGGCGATAATGAGAATGAGGATGGAAAAAAGACCACCCGCGAAAGTGTTATGGTACTTACCGATAATACCAAGATTTCGACGTCTCTTCATGAATCCAAGAGACGCTAAATTATTACGGTGGAACTATGATTGTAGGAAATTGGATGGAAAACTACGACATCGAGCTGACTCTCCCGAATGGAGGAATATAGATAGAAAATTCAAAGATTTTGGGAGTGAGCCAAGAAATTTTAGATTGAAATTTTGTACAAACGGAATGAACCCTTATGGCAACATGAGTAGCCGTCACAGTACATGGCCAGTGCTATTGTGTGTGTATAACCTTCCTCCATGGCTCTGAATGAAAAGAAGATACATAATGATGCCATTGTTGATTTTGGGTCCCAAGCAGCTGGGGAATGATATAGACGTTTACTTGGCATCATTGATAGATAACCTCCAAAAATTATGGAATGAAGGAGATGAGGTGTACGATTCAAATTCGAAAGAACACTTCACTCTTCGTTCCATGATTTTCTGCACGATTAATGATTACCCCGCATATGAGAATTTATTGGGTTACAAGATCAAAGGAGGTAAAGCATGTGCCATTTGTCGAGAAGACACGCATTCCATACGATTGAGTCACTATAAAAAGAACGTTTACATGGGACATCGAAGACACCTTGCAATTAAGCATCCCTATCGAACTTTTACGAAGGAATTCGATGGAAAAGAAGAGCCAGTAAAAGCTAAACAACCATTATCTGGAAGAAATGTTTATGAGATTGTGAAGGATATAAAGGTCCAGTTTGGGAAAAAAAATCTGATAATAGTTCTTTGAAAGACTCAATATGGAAGAAGAAGTCCACATTTTGGGATCTTCCTTACTGGCAATATTTGGAGGTACGACATTGTTTGGATGGAATGCATGTCGAACATGTTCGATATAAAGGTCCACTCAATATGAAAGATGACATCAAAACGAGGAAGGACATGTTCGAACTCGGGATTCGGCCCGAGTTGGCACCGGTCGAGGGCGAAAAGCGTACTTACCTACCTACGACAAGCTGGACTTTAACAACAGAAGAGAAACAAAGTTTGTTGGGTTGCTTAAAGGATCTTAGGGTCCCGTCAGGTTATTACTCAAATATCTCGGCAAAGGTGTCCATTAAGGAAATGAAATTGATCGGAATGAAGTCCCATGATTATCACGTTTTGTTGACACAACTTCTTCCTATTGCAATTCGAGGAATTTTGAAATCACCTGTAAGCTGAACCATAACCAAGTTGTGTTTCTTCTTCAACTCGATTTGCTCTAAGGTAATTGATGTTGTACAATTGCAAAAACTTCAATTCGATGTCGTGCAAACCATGTGCGAACCAGAGAT
This sequence comes from Eleocharis quinqueflora, assembly GCA_964058865.1. Classification (NCBI taxonomy): domain Eukaryota; kingdom Viridiplantae; phylum Streptophyta; class Magnoliopsida; order Poales; family Cyperaceae; genus Eleocharis; species Eleocharis quinqueflora. The sequence goes on along the minus strand of CAXKVX010001240.1, from coordinate 45,421 downwards.
GTACTTTCCGCCTTCTTTTTCGATATAATGGTTCATTTGACCATTCATATGGTGAGGGAGATCAGAACGTGCATATTGATGCATTTACGTTACATGTATCCTTTTGAGTGAGGAATTGGTCAACTCAAGTGGCTATGTCGGAGTGGTTCTCGGCCAGAAGGGAGCATAGTTGAAGGTTACATTGCATAAGAGGTTATTGAGTTCTACACTGATCACATGGATGGAGTGGATCCTATTGGACTTCCGAAGTCCCGACACGAGGGTAGATCAAAAGGATTTGATATTAAGGAATCGATCACACAAAGGGTGGATGAGCGCATGTTAGAAAAAGCACATTTTAAAGTCCTTACAAAACTTGAAGATGTGGCCTCTTATGTGAAAGAGCACATTGATGAGTTGAGATCACAAAATCGATCGGGTCGTGCTGATTGGGTCATTAATGAACAAAACGGGCAACATACTCGAAATTGTTAGGGCATTGAATGCGTAAGTTTTCTTTGCTATCATTTTTAACAATTTTAGTTTAATTATTCATTTTATTTATTTGGACTTGTATACATTTGTATAGGTCGTTGTGGTAATATTATCAATCAAAAGGTTCGAGCAAGAATACAAAATTCGAGACCAGAGTTGTAAAAGTAAGTATTCTATATTTCATCTCAAATTGGAGCTTATTTCCTTCGAAATGTAAGGTTTAAGAATTAAGATTTAAGCATATTAGATTTAGGGTTTTGGATTTAATTAGGGTGAGTATAGGTTAGGTTTAGGGTTTTAGAGTTTAAGATTTAGAAGATTCATTGTTTAAGGTTAATCACTAAAGTTATCGGGTTTAGAATTTCTTATGTGAACTCTAAACACAAAACTGTAAACTCTAAAATCTAAGCTTTATCTCAGCTTATATAAATTTATCTCGCTATGATTTAGTAGACATTCATCACTTACATATTTATTTTGTTTATTTTTAAAATTTGTAGAGTCCTCCGCAATCCAATGGCTGGATTTGCAGATATTATGTCATGCAGACGATGTTTTACCTTGCGACGTGTTACAACGATGTCTCGAGTTTGAGATCGATGAAGTGACAGGTGCGCAATTTATTCTTTAATGATTTATGTACATATTTGTATTTATATGTATGCATCTGCAAAATCAATAATGATTGAATTTTGTTTTGATGTGTTTTTTAGGAGCTCGAGCCATATCCTTTGTCATTGCCTGATAGCGATATCAACAAGGTAAAAGAAATACTTTGCGATTATATTAGTTATTTTTTGTAAGTTGTTGTATGATACAGATGTCATATTTGATATTTTGTTGTATTTATGTGATGTTTGTATGTGACATTTGTACGTTATATATGCGAGATTTTAGTTTGTTTATATATGTTGATATATATTGATATGTTTTTTTGTGTATTATGTGAAATTAATTGTGTATTGATGTGTTTGATTGATATATTGGTACATTTGTATTGGTACCATTTGTATGGCAATTGGGAGTTAGCCACAAAAAAACAGCTACATTTAAAAAAAATTAATATATTAACAGCGAACTTTTTAAAAAACCTGCTGTAACATTTTAGAATATTTTAATAGAATTTTCACTCTATTATAGCGGGTATTGTATGATTGTCGCTATAACTGGTAGTCTATTATAGCGGGTTTTTCCTAAATGCCGCTATAATAGACCCAAGCTATTATAGCGGCTTCTTCCTTTTTCCGCTATAGTAGGGGTCTATTATAGCGGACTCAACTAAAAGTCTGCTATAATAGCTTGTATCTGTTACAGCGGGTTCTTTATACCTATAACAGCCCCTCTATTATACCGGCAGTCTGTCCGCTGTAATAGGCCTTAGAAGGCCGCTATAACAGCTCTTTTCTATCGTAGTGCCACCTTCTACCATTGCACTACAATATTCTTTATGTCCATATTGTTATTCACCAATATTTATTCATGTTTATCACTGTCACCACTACACTAAAAACAAAATATTTATCAATATAATTAAAGATATAGGGCGATTTTTCGTGTACATTATTTTCTCTCCTTGCTGCGCACGAGTACGATTACTAGTATAAAGATAATGAGCGATTAATTTGTATTGCTCACTTTTATTTTTGGAGCAAATTAAATTAGGTTTTAAAATTTATGTAATTACTTTTATCAAATGTGTGATAACTTTTTTTTTTTTGATAAATAGGCTCTCCCATTAGTCCTCCGGTTGTAAATATGTGCTAAATTTAAATTTATATTTTTATTATAATTATATTTGTTCCCTATTTAATGATCCGTGTACATATTAATTCATATTTTATATAAGATGTATAAAAAATACGAATATAATATGACTTATTCGTGATATATCTAATCCATTTACACCCCGTCGTTGCTACTTCGTGCAGAAGAAAACCAACAACTGTCTTCCATTTCTTTTCTATAGCATAAATCATATATTAGATATTTAGATGATAACAAATAAAAAAAATACTAGTGCTGACAAATAAAACAACTCATGCAACACTTATGTACACATATTTTTTAATGGAATTATTTAATTTAAAATCTAAAATATTAGAAGAGGGACACGAAGTCTCCATCGTTATTTACTCTCATAACTTATAGGCAGGAAGGAATAAAATAAATGAATTTAAAACTTAATAAATTATGAACGCAATTAACGCGGGCATCACGTGTAAAAGGACTTAATAATCCATCATTATATGCAAAACCGTTGAATTGGTTGATGCTAATATATAATTACTATCTTTTAAAGCTAATTTTTCTTCTCATATATAAAAAGAGAAGCTTTCTAACCCAAATGCATGAAGCACAGATGCAAAACCAGAGGAATGGGGATGCATGATCAAAATGTGGAGGTATGTATGCTCCCTTCATTTATTTTATTACTAACTTCTTTGTTTTAGCATTTAATCTAAGTTTGGAAAAATAGAATACTTTCTCAAAAATCATTTTTTGTTGGGAGCAGATCATAACCGCAACATTTGGCATTTTATCTTGTTTTCATCATTCCCATTTCTATTGTTATTTCTATTCTTGTTGTTTGCTTTTCAGTTCTCATGTCGTTTCATATGGCACACAGAGTTCTTAGATCGCCATATATATAGGCAAAACTAGACATATGGCACAGATGGCACGAGTCTCATCTTGATGGAAAAAAAAATCAATACTCGAAAAATGTATCTTAAAAAGAATGCGTATGGAATTGAACAATGATTATGTTCTCTTGTCAGGCTGTTGCATACATGCACGAAATCAAGACCCGGATCAAGGAGCTGCCGGGACAAAGGCGCTGCCAGGGTCCGGCCGGCATCCTCTCTGGCTAATTGACAGTACAATATCAGTAAACATGATCAGTACCAGTATCTTGTGCCAAAGCCTGTGCTGGTTTAATAAGAGGAATGATGTAGATTGTTCATGAAATTATGAAAATCGTCCAAATTTAGTCATAAAAAAATTAACCATGCACTTATAAAGAATAAATTATGTGCCATCTTTCGCCAGTATCTTTTCAAGTGGAAGGAAGTCGAACGCTTCAACAAACAAAATCTTAGAAATCCATTCTGGTAAATAGTTGGCAACTTTCATTGAGTAACACCTCTTTTCTACACAAATCTGAGTTTACATCAATTGAGTCTTTATTAGTCCAAAAAATAGTATTGGAATGAATCCCAAAAAGACGCCTCTACGATCGGAAATTATGAATATGAAAAAAATGGAAAATGATTTTGAAATAACATGTAGAGCAATGAAATATTTTGGGCTGTTTTGTACAAACTATTATCTAACAATTTCAACAGTTATACATTCCGAGGTCCATTTGGGTTGTATGATGAGCATTTTGGGTCATATTTAGGTTGGTTTTAAGAACAAAGAGAACCCAATTTCTTAATGAATAACACTGTGCTTTATCTATGGGTCTATATGTAGTTGCAAAGGGCATCCCATTAATTGTGCTAAATTCTTCACTCTTTTTATTTTTTTCCCTTTCAGATTAAAGTTGAACTAGTCAGAGAGAGATAAATGCAAACATGTAGACTAAAGCCAACTTACAATTGTAACTCAGGTTTCCTATTGTATATTCTCTGTAACAGATTTGATTTGAATAGTCTGTCAGATCTGACCTCGATCTAAATCTGAACTGGTAATCTTGAAATTTCCAATTGATTCTAATTCGATTCGAGATCCAGAACGATCCCTCAACTGAAGGAATATAAAAGAATGATATGACTCACCTCATAACTCAACATGTCCGAAGCCACAACAACTGAAAGCAATTTGAAACTCGACGGTTGTCTGAATCACTGATATAAGCCAACCCAGCTTGAATTGAATTTGACCTGACATGTTATATTGCTACCTCAACGGAGATGTGTTCATTAGTAACATTGTAGCAGTTCTGTTCCTGAGAATATACGATGGAAAATATATGCCCCTTACCAGTAAATTTTGAAAAGGAAGACATGAAGTGTAAGGACAGAAAATTGCAATCTGAAACAAAGACAAAAAGACAATGCATTGCACAAATTCCACAACCACGTGGAGGGTTGGAATGTAAGCAGGGATTGGAGATGTACTGATAGGTTAGATATCAGAACTATGTTTTAGTTTTATTTTATTGATATGTATAGTGGTATCATGCATGCGCTTAGCTCATCTAATTAATAACAGCAATTAGACCACATTACATTACATCATAATATCAAGGGATCTCTAACCTTCCACAGGAATAGCCGATAGCGTAATATCTGTTTACAATTAAAAAACTTAAATGAAGCAACAATTAACATTTTTAGGCCCATTTGCAAAATCAATTCCCTCTTAACCGGGCCTTCTCCCCACTCCATTTTCAATTAGAGTATGCTTTATATTTTAAAAATTTATCCTCTGTACATCAGAGAGAGGTGCCTTTTTGATTTGAACCGTTGGATTAAATCTCAACCGTTATTGATATAATGCTGGTGGAATTTTTGTAGTATAAAATCACAAGCGTTGAAATTTAATTGGACGGTCTAGATCAAAAGTGTATCTGTATAGTGCACTAAAGTGCATTTTATTTTGAAGTTCCTTTCTCTTACCTTCCTAATGGGCCGGGCCCAACTGTTCCCACCACAAGTATAATCTTTCTTTTTTTTCGTATAAGAAATTGTTGTCAAAATTGTTAAGATAAAAACCGATAGATACCACATTATAGATATGAATTATGATCAGTTTTCATTGGAAAAAAATAATAAATAAATAAATAAATAGTCACATATGTTTTCAACAAAACTTATAGTACATTATGCAATAAATAAACTTACAAATGAAGCAAATGAACCGACATGGGAGAAAACCTTGTCAGACACGGATTATCATCGAATAATTTACCAATTAGTTTCTCTAATTAGGACAAAGTCAGTGTTTCGATGTAACAGTGAGAGTTCTTCATTTCCTTCATTTCTTCTTTTCTGGATTACTATTTTTTTAAGTTTTAGAATAAATCGTGTTTCTAAACGAGTAAATTTCTCCGAGTAGATTTACTTATTCTGGGGCGCGTTTTTTTATATAAAAATTAGTTAAATACGAATTTCTAGAAGTTTCATCCAATATTTTGAGATTTTAAGTAATTTTAAGAAGATACTATATACTTTTCTCTTTTGTACTGCGCTTTTTTTATAGAACAAACGCTGAAGGTACAAGTCCCAAGGAAAAAAAGTTCGATATATTGGTCTAATAATTCCAATTACCAACTATATATATTTAATTATCCGTCTAATCAATTTTCCTGGAAAAAATAGCTAGGAATTGAACAATTGCGATTGTACCGGTTTCCAAGGAAAAAAAGTTCGATATATAATATATTGGTCTTAAAGTTTAAGGATAAATTGAGTTATTTAAATTTAAATTTTGACTTAACAATTAAGCAATTAAACCGACATCAAAGAAAAGCTAGTTAGACACGGATCACCATTAAATTGCCAATCTGTTTCTCAAAGTTTGAAGTCAGTTAGTCAGCGTTTGGAAGCAACAGTGAGAGTTCTCTTCAATTACCACTTACCAGAAAAACCTCTTCCAAGTTCTGATAAGTTCTATTATTTCACGGCTGTGTTCTCTTTTTGTAATAGGTTTTGATCGATCATAGCTTTTATATATATATGTTAGATGAAAACAATAGAAAAAACAGTTTAATTTTGAAAGTTTTAGAATAAATTTTTTTTTTTCAAAACGTGTAATTTCTCCGAGTTGATTTACTTGTCCTTGGTCGCGTTTTTTTTTAATTAATTAAATACGAACTTGGGTACATGCTTGCTTCGCTACTAGCTAGCTTGCGAATCAAACAAACGCTCATTATTATTATTATTTTTTAATTTACACGGACCTGAATTTATAACAAGTTTCCTATTAATTAATTTAATATATAATTCGTGACAAAATAATCCATCCCCGGTTAATTTTAAGTAAATTACCATGCATAACAACACGATTTAAGTGCATTGTTTCTTATATATACGTACAGTATATTCAAATTAATTGACAACATTCCTCATCACCTAAAACCTAATTAAAACAACTCACAACTCCTCTTACAACTCTGCTTGAAAACCTATTGAACAATGGGATCACCTGATGTCAGAGTGCCGAGGACACCGAAGCGGCACCCGGCATGCCCGGGAAGGAGCCGGTGCCAAGTTCCAAGTTGTATTCATAACTCGATGTTCTGGCCTGATGAAATTTCCATTGATATTTACAAGGGCAATGATATGCTCAACTCGACGGGAAGGAGAATATCCTTACATGAGGTTTGTTGGAGGTTGCTTATATCAACAGCTCCATGCTGCTTCTGAAGGATCCAATGTTAGGGGAATCAATGATGAAGCAAAGGAACCCACTGGCACAGTGCTGCATGTTGCGCATACGACGATTAGAGAGATGTCTGGCATTATGCTAGGCAGGATCAGGAATTGGTTGAGTGCTGAAATGCCGATGTAGGCATGGAACTGATCAATTCATGTAGAAACAATATATTCTTTCATTATGTTTATTCTCTGTTCTTTTGAATATGAAATGAGAAATGTGAAGTCGTGAATGGTGTATGTTAACTGTAAACAATAGTCATGTAATATTCATTTCATTTGATTGTCAATGAATAATTATATTTCTGTAAATGTCAACTTATGTTAAATACTAAGCTTGAAGTTGTTTCTGATGCACTTCATTCATTGGTCGACATGAGCATAGCATCATTAGACGTAGAAGACTGTTTTATTTTCGGCATTTCGTTTTGATCAGAGCTTTATGTTTGAGTCTTTTTGTTGTTTGTTGACCAGTATAATAATATAATATCTCAAGTTTTCGGCAAAATTTAACAGAACTGAACCATTTTTATTTATTTTTGTTGAATGCAGGTATTATTCCTTGAAGTATCATCTTAACTTCAAATTATTAGTCTGAATTTCCTTTATTGTTCTTCTAGGAAATCATAAGGAAATTTATGTCCAAGAAAGAGAAAGAAAGGTTATTGTAGTATCCGTGTTTTAATTTTGTAGACAAATTCAAATTTCCTGTCATTTTGTGCCGCCAATGCAGCTATCAGACCATGTACAGTCATATTATGTATCAAATGAAAGTAAGGAACTTAGCCTTATATAGTTCCTACTTCCTAGAAGCAACAAAATTTCCTCTGTTTTATAAGTTACAATCCAGCGTTTCGCTTCTGAATGTTTACATATCAATTAGTTGGATCATCCAGTGATACCTTAATCTAATTAATACTGATTCAAAAAGATCGAAATTGGTTTTTCATGTATTTGCAGTTTGAATTTGAGACCTCTGAACTTTGCTTATTTAAAGATGCCGGATAATTTGTAAAATAGGCTGTGAATTTTGTTTCCATATAGGTTGTGACGTCTAAGTTAGAAGTTGTGGTATGTTTTCCTGGCTATTAACCAGACACTGCATACAACATGCGGCTGCTTCATTTCATGATTTGGGTTTTCAATTAATTTTCTGAAAATTATGATTCAGTGATTTTATTGTTTCAAGCATAAATACCGATAAGAAAGTGTTGATTGACCTTTAATAGATTAGTGAATTCATGAAGGAAGATTAACTTTCACGATTGATTTCGTCCTATTTTCTCATGGGCAGAGCCGATACCAGACAGAGGAGCCTCTGTTTTGGTTCTATAACTATTGGAAAAACGAACAAAAGAAACCTTTTCATTCCATTCATTAAAATTAATTTACCTCCTAAAAAAAATATTTTTAATGAAATTCTAGGTGGGGTTATTTTCTATTTGTCGGTGAAATTCAAGTCGGATTGACATGTTTACTTAAAACTACAACCAATTGCTACAATCAAGTTCAATTCTAGAGAATTATAAATTTTAGCGGAAGAGGTTTACTTGTCATCCTGTGTTGGTCTTGACTTTCTCTCAAGTAGTATCACTAGATGAGCTTGTGCAATTCTTGTCTTGAGCCTTCTTTTTCACAACTAGCCGCTCAAGAGTCCTTTCAAGGAGACACGTATGTTCTTTTCTTTTTCTCGAACTCACGAATGAAAGTTGAGATATTTATCTTTAATTGAGAGAACAAATAGAGCTTAAGTGCAACACATGCACACTTAACACCACCCGTATTCCTTGAAGATCCAACGCTTAAATGCTAGTGCCTTTAATATATTGAAAAGATCCCGTAATATCGATAAGATTATGTATCTTCTTGACATCTTGACAAGATATCATATCTTCTTGAGATCTTAACAAGATTTCGTATCTTTTTGAGATCTAAACAAGATATTACAATCTTTAAGGATCATGACATCATTCTCGACATCTTATTCGTAATCTATAAAAACTATGTCATGATTCATGAGATCTTCACATTGTTGGATTAAACTCATCTCTTGTTTGACAATTTGCAAAACAAATCAGTACTAACCTTGCACAATTGAGTTTTGTTGAGATGCAAGTTAATACACGTACACAATAGAGATACAAAAACTCAAATATGCATATACAAGTCAAGACATACTCAAAGACATCAAGAGCAAGCAGATTGGGCAATTTCAGAACCATGCGTTACCATAACGCATGCTCAACCCGTCACAACGGGTGCCCAACCCATCACAATGGATTTAAGAGGAGAAGAGCTGGAGCAGAGAGGATTTTCCAGAGCCATGCATTACTATAAGGCATCAGAAATCCGTCACAATGAGTTACTGCTCAAGATGGCCCAAAAGTCAGTGGAAGAAGCACAGAAGGGCATTTCTCGAAAGGTGCCAACCCGTTATAACAGATTATATAATGCGTTATACAATGTTGTAAAGCATGAGGCCAAAATCAAGACTCCAAGACTTCAAGATGTGCTCATCCTATATATATCGTGGGGATCGAACCCGTAAGATATATGATTCCCTCCAAGCTTTCAAGCATTCAATTGAGCACCAGAAAAAGCATTAGAGCCTTCTCCTAAAGCTGCCTAACCTGAGAAACTTAGGATAACTACAATCATCTAATTGTCGATTCGAGAACATTCTTTCTTGCTAGTTTCTAGTCTTTGGTGCACTACATTTGTGTTGTCAAGTAGTGCATCCCTATAATTGATTGTGTAGTCAATTAGACCTTTAACCTTGTAGAGTGATGTAGCCCCTTGCATAGGTTTAGGAACCTAAGATTGGTTTGCTTATTGAGAAGAAACCAAAGATAGGTTCCGCAATTGTGAAGAACACTTATTGCTTAGTGGAATCGATCCCGAAAGAAAGTTTTGGTTTCGGGTGTCCCATGGATGTAGGCCTAGTTTGTTTGTAGGCCGAACCACGATATATTGTGTGTTCTTGTGTTATCTTGATCGCTCTTGCTCTTTACTCTTTCTCTCTTCACTATTCTTGTCCTTTGTTATTTTGATTTGCTCAATTGCTTTAGTACTTGCTTGCTGAAATTTTAGCTAGGTGATTAATGTCTAAAAACTTGAATTGTAATTGTTATAAACACTTCCGCACTAATACTTGACCTTAGGACTCCGAAACATTCTAAAACAAACTAGTATTAATAAATTAATTATAATTGGTCCATCAATAATTATAATTAATTTACTTTAATTATATATGTATTCGTATCCAAAACTTGACGAAATACGTATTATGTCATTTCTTAATTAATCACATTATATGGTATATCTCATATTATTCAATATAATATTAGTGACAGTACTTGATATATTTTTTGAATTAAATTCGTCTCTTGTTTGACAATTTGCAAAAAAAAAATCAGTACCAACCTTGCACAATTGAGTTTGGTGAGTTATAGATTTATACAGGTAAAATATGATGATGCAAAGACTCAAACATATATGTACAAGTCATAACAATCACATTGATATCAAGAGCAAGCTACTTGGGCAAAAACAGAGGCTTGACAAAGCCATGCGTTACCATAACGCATGGACAACCCGTCACAACAGGTTTCCTACCCGTCATAACGGGTTGCCCACCCATCACAATAAGTTCCCAATCTGTTGTAACAGATTGAAGAGGAGAAGTTATGAAGACAAAGGATTTTCACAAGATTGGCAGAGTCGTGCGTTACTGTAACACATCCCACACTCGTTATAACGGGTTGCCAACCCGTCACAACGGGTTCCTGTCTAGGACAACATGTAAGTCAGTGAGCCAAGCAGAGAAGGGCAAATTGGAAAGTTCTCCAACCCATTACAACGGGTTCTGTAATGGGTTCTATGTTTCTGTAATGGATGTGAAAAAAATAAAGATTGCAAGACTTCAAGATGTGTCCTGCCTATATATACCTTGGGGATACGAACCTGAAGTATCAGGAAAGCCCTCCCCAAGTTTCCAAGCATACAATTCAGCACCAGAAAAAGCACTAAAGCCTTCTCCTTCAGCTTCCTGATCTAAAGAGTGATAAGATAGCCAAATTGTCTAATTGTCGATCTGAGAACACTTAGTTGTTGATTATTGTTTGGTGAACTACATTATGTAGTCAAGTAGTTCATCCTTATCCTTGATTGTGTTGTCAATCAGAACGTTTACCTTGTAGAGTGGTGTAGTCCCTTGCATAGATTTTGGAATCTAATATTGGTTATCTTGTTGAGAAGAAACCAAAGATAAGTTTCGCATTTGTAAGAACACTGGTTATTTAGTGGAATCGATCCCGGAAGGAAGTTTTGGTTTCGGAAGTCTCATGAACGTAGGCTTAGTTTGTTTGTAGGCTGAACCACGTTATATTGCGTGTTCTTGTGTTCTCTTGATGTCTCTTGCACTTTACTCTCTCTCTCTCTTTATTATATTTGCACTTTATTGTTTGATTTGCTCAATTGCTATTAGTTTTTGCTTGCTTGTGATTTTAGCTAGGTGATTAAGGTCCGAAAGTTTGAATTATTATTGTTAAAAATACTTCTGCACTAGCATTAACCTTAGGACCCCATTTTAACAATATTAATCATATAACACAGAGTCCAAACTTTATTTATTGAATTTGACGTCTTAATTCCAACAATCTACCACATGGACAAGTGTGATCTTATTGATTATATATATCCCTTTTCTTTATTGCACGCATACTTTTTCTGCCTTTCCGATCATATTTCTTTAAACAATCCGGTCCACCAGCTATATCAATAAGGGAATTAAGCGATGTTTTTCGCATTCACTTCGTGGTTATTCCGACTTAAATCATAGTGTCAAACATAACTGGTTGACATGAATCAAATTTGAACATATAGTTCAAAAATTACACGCAAGTGTGATTACACATGCCTATTTCCGATTGAGTCACTTTATTCTTTACTTTAGTGACGTCAAAACTTTAAAGAGAGTAAATAATGAGATTCATAATATAACTTGCATATATCATAACTTGTTACAAGTTCCATAATATAGAACAACGTCAAAATCGAACTTCCACATTTTCCTTGAACATTCCTAAATAAAAATTACATCTATATGAACAACATGCTCATGAAATATTTTATGTGGTAATTCCATTTTAGATGGACTAGTAAACATTAAGTATGTATGTTCTATCTTTAGCTCATTGTCATATACTCTCTATTTTATACAACTAGGAAACTTATAAAATATTTTATCCTTATTAAGTTTCTAGCATTATCATGCACAACTTATTTATTGTCACAATATAACTTAAGTGATCTCTATATTGAGTTAATTACATGTAGTAAAGTAATATCTTTATGAAACCATACATCAAAATTAGATTTGGTCATCCAATTACCTCTAAAAACTTTTTCAACATCTGATACGCAAGTATATATAGTTTTTTGTTCGCTATAAATTCTTTATGATCTCTTATCTGCATTTTAAAAGATCTCATTCTAAATATCTATAATTTAATTTTCTAGGTATTTTCTTAATTATGTTAGCATACAACACAATATCTTGTTGTGTGCAGACTAACATGTATCTAATGCCTACAACAATGAGGCATATGAATACTTAGACTTTATACGCTTTTATTTTTTAATTAATTAGTGGCATTTAGCTTAATTTTTATTCCTTATTCACTAAGACATATCTTATTTTTGTTTTACTCACACATAATTTGAATAATCCAATTTATCAAGTTTGACTCTTAAACCAAATGAGATCACAACTTGATAATATTTCGTATACCTTTATTGATACATTGAATATCATAAATAGTATCTTTAAGTTGCAATGTATAAACTTAATAAAGAGTTTTTAGGTTGCATCTTATAGATTGTTTTGTCTATATTACTATTTTAGGAACAATCATCTTTAATATTTATTTAAAACACAGTGCCAATAATCATCTTAAAAAATCTTTGAGAAATGTTCTTTATAACTAAAATCTTATATATGCACGAAAGTCTTACCGACAAAATTTAATTTTAATTACTCAACATTACCTTTTAAATGACGTATATTGTTCCAAATATGCATTTGTGCCAAAATAGGTTTAATAATTTTAAGGTATTGATAAAAATACTCAAAATTTTATTATTGATAAGTAGTTTCATCTTTTGCATATAAGATTATTAATTTACTTCTGATAGTATAGGATTATTCCATTAGTCACATGTTTTATAGAAATACTTGAAAACATGACTTTATCGTTGTATGCATATAATCTTTCAAAAATATTGCAATCTTTTCTCTCTAGTAAATTTGACACTTGCATAATATTTCTTTGAGAAATTCTTTATTCCTAGAACCAGAAATAAGAACTATATTAGTAAACAACACAAATATCTACTAACATCGCAAGAATCAATGCGTCTGTTTGGGTCTATTTTGGGTCAATACGTGTTCTTAATATACTGTTGAGTCTCTAATTGAATCATCATCTAACAACACACATATCTTATTCCAAAATACCCATAGGCTTATAGCAAAAATACCGCAAGAAACAATGCATCTATTTTGGACTTGTTTTGCATTTGTGTGTTATGAATGTACAATTGAGTCTCTAATTTGAGGTGGAGTTTGTCTAATGATAAAAGATTAATTTTTCAATATGTAACATTGACTAGATTTTGAACAAGATCAGATATTTGGTCCTAAATCTTGTCCTCACTAGTTGTTTTATATGTACTTTGGGGTATCATATTCCAAAATCATTTTTCGATTTTAATAAGTGCAGCACATGTACACTTAACAATACCTCCGTATTCTTTGGAGATCGAACGCTTCAATACTGCCTTTAGTATCTTGAAAATATCCCATAATTGTGATAAAATTATGTATCTTCTTGACATCTTAAAAATATATCATATCTTCTTGAGATCTTAGCAAGATGTTACAATCCTTAAAGATCATGACATCATTCTTGAGATCTTATTAATATTTTGTAATATATATAAATTATGACATGATTCAGAGATCTTCACACTAGTATTAATTAAATTAATTATAATTAGTTCATCAAACAATTATAATTAATTTAATTAATTTTATATGTATTCGTATCCGAAACTTAGCAAAATACATATTATGTTATTCCTTAACTAATCACATTTATATGACATATTTCAATTCCAACATCTCCTTGTATCTTCATTTTTCTTCTTTGTTTTATACTTTTAATTTAATAAATAATTGTTTTTCATGAAATTCTAGGTGAATACTGATTCTTTCAAGTTAATTAGCTAAACTTAAGTTAAGCGCAAATGTTTTTGAATATCACATGGTTATGAATTATGATTTCACCACATTAGTAGATGGTAGTCTTGTAAATCTCTTACTCTCCATTAAATCTTAGCTTATATATTGAGAGGTTTTCTCCTAAATGAATACAAGTATACAATCAACTTTCCTGGTGGAGAACTGCATGTGTCTAAACTAGTTGATCATGTTTTCAGCATTCGAACTTCGCCATTCGGTTTTCACCAATTATCTAAGATTGTTATGAATATATATAAGACAGCTGGTACATTCACAAACAATTAAAATACTCTAAATTCAAAACAAATCAATTAATAGCAAAAGAAATTAAGGGAAGAGTAACATTATCTAATTAAATATGCCAAAAGTATCATGTTGCAACCACAAATTCTAGAAGAAATAAAGAATTAAACTCTCATAATGAGACTACAAACACAAGAAAATTCTCGCGAGTACGTAATTCAAAATTTTGGCTATCTTCTTTATCACATGAACATATATCTAATATGCTGTAAATATAGTAACTTGTAATAAACTCTTCATCAATAGAAATTGATTAGGGGGACACTACCCCTTCTTTTTCTCAAAAAAATTTCAAAATTTTGGCTAAATTAAAAAAAAAATCTAAAATTTGAGCTAATTGGTCCATTTTTAAGTTAAGCCTAAAATATATAGGCATTTTTTTATTTATCAGACCCACCAACGGTTCCTACGCCAAATGTCCCTGTGGAACAGAATCTTCTGCCGCGCAACATATTCAGCGCGGAAAATCAAAATCGTCCATTTGCATCGAGATCGTATTTTTTCAAATTTATAATAGTCAGTATCTGAATTAAATCTGAGTCGTTCGTTGCCTACAGCGCAGAAAATCTGACGCGTTCGTTGCTGCTGCGCTGTAGAGGATGGGCTTCCCCAAATATTGGGCCTCGATGAAGGAAATGTTAATGAGCCAATGAAATAATTTGACTGGTCAAATACAACATATAAATAAGTTAAAAAGTTAAAAACTATAATAAAATTCTAGACATAGAATTAGTAATAATATTATCAACAAATATTCTGAGAAATTTCCTCGGTAGTATATAATTTTTGGGGAAACACTAACTAATAATTTAAAGAATACTGTATACAAATCCACTCTGTAAACTTACCCAAGTTTTCTGAAACCTTCCTGATTTACAACCGACTTTAACACTCCTATAAATTCCACACTGCATTATCATTCTCATAACAAATTCAAATCAACCACATTTGCATTCCACCTAAAATCTCAACAGAAAAATATAAATCTCCACGTACAGCTCAACACTGAAATACCAGAATATGAGCTCGCCTGACAACAGAGGATTGAAGCCAATCAAGACGCATCCTGCGTGCCCCGTATCGAAAGGGAGACCGTGTGATATTCCAAGCTGCATCCACAACAATCCACCAATCGCCAACCTTTTACCAGATGAAATTTCCTTTGATTTATGGGATGTTAATCGTCACCTTCGCGGACATTCTTCGATCAAGTCTGCCGGAGGTTGGTTGTATCAGCGGTGTCGTGCTATTGTTTCTAACAGAGCTGATTTTACGGACATTCGCAATGAAGCAAATGCAACCATCAGCCCAACAGTACATGTCGCACGAACAAAGATTCGGAAGGTGTCTGACATTTTATTAGATGCGATTAAATCTCGTTTTGGTGCAGAAATGTCAATCTAGCTTGGTCGAATTCTGCATTGATGTTTAAGAGAATTTCTGTGTGTATAAATTAATAAATATGTAAAAATTCTATGTTCAATTTTTTTTATTTCTCAGAAGAGAAAATAGTATAAGAAAGCTTGATGGACAAAGATGCTTTAGTCCATGTTTATATGCTTTATTTCATGTTGTTTTCACAAAATTAAATAGTATATGAAAGCAAGAGTACTATTTTTTTTATTTGTGAAAACTGAGTGAAATAAAGTTATAGGATAGCAGCGTTAATATAATCGACTTCACTCAGCATCATATTTCTCTAATTCTCTTGCAGATTTCCTTAAAACACACGACTCATCAATTCATACATATTAATATATAACTTTAACAATCGTTTGGCTCATATATATTAATATATAGCTTCTTTTTTCAGAGTTGACATTTTCTTTTTGAAGAAGTCAGAATCTTTGACCAGAGAAGAATTCTAGAATAATTCAGTTAGATTCTTTGATCAGAGAAATTGTTGTTCACCTGGCTAGATCCATTTCTAAGAAACCAGTATTGGAACTGCATGCAAGGAAGATGAGACATAATGCATATGCATGCATGTTTTATGTGGCACAAGAAAAAAAACAAAGTTTCCCTTAAAAAAAATTCAGTTAGGAACAGTTGAAGCGTTGTGAAAATTAATGTTTCGTTTCAGGGGATCTATTATTCCAAGAAATATCCTCTAAATTGACTTCAAAGTTATTAATGTCTGACCTTTTCTTTTTTACTTTAAGAATAACAAATAAACTTCGTTTCCAACAAAATAATATTGCAGATATTCATGCTTTAAATTTATTGATATATAAATTCAAATACCTGAATAACAGTGAAATTCTCTCTATTGAGCGTATTCTCTACTTTAGGTAATCAGGTTGTCACACATTCTGCAGGGATACTAATTATGTTAAACAAGAAAGTGTTGAACAATGATGCCTTATAGTTATAGATGAATTGTAAGTCTGAATGCTTATTTACATTTACTTCTTCCATAGTTTCTAGAATAATTTTGCGCGCCGTGAAGAATCTACATCTTCTGGAATACTCCAAAGAAATGGGCAATGAGCTCTTCTGAATTCTCACCGTTGCTACAGCGTCGTTACACTGTCCGCACAGTAACTGTTACAGTATCAACACACAAAAACTGTTCGTTTCTGTCTTGAAAATAACTGCTCATTCCAAAGAATACGGATTCCGCGGTGAATGCATCTAATTAACACCGGTTCTATGTTTCCTGAATTTGATTATTTATTTGGAAATTTTTACATGAAATCTATCTGAACTGTCAGGATAACATCAAAGAGTTAAAAAGTCAGAGCATGTCTGATATATTAAAAAAGTACAACAAAAGTTGCCCATATATTGATTTGGTCACAAACACATTGCAGATTTGTTCATTTAGAAAAAAAAAAGATAAAATCATGATTCGTTTGAGGACATTATTCCTTAAAAGTGTGAATTTATTAATTAACCTCTGCCGGCCATTTCTTTTTCTTTTTATTATTTTTTAGTAAACCAAAGCAATTCAATTAATTAACCTCTGACTTTTCATCCTTTTTTTATTATTTAAATTGACCAAGAAATTCATTAATTAACCTCTGACTTTTTATTTTTTTATTATTGAAGTAGGCACATTCACATACATGAATATCCTTCTGAAATTTGTTTCTACTTGAGCTTATATCGTATTGTCAGTGGAAGCTGTATGCCTCTATAGAAACTGTATGGAAGTTCCATGCACATCGCTTCCCGATTTTTTCAATATTAAAAATTTGATAAATAAATTATTTTTTCTAGTAAAAGCGGGCTTAGCCCGCTTAATTATATGAATTTATTCAAACATGTTTATTTACAACACGATGCTAGGATAGCAAATAAAGAGAGAAATAAAGAAAAGAAAGAAAATAAGGGAGGAGAAGAGGGAAAAGAAAATCGTAATGAACACTATCCTAGCAGCAGGTCATTCAATTTTGAGTTTTTTTTTCTATTTCTATGCAAAGTAGGTCTAGTGTTCTAATCTGCTAGAACAATCTTCTCCGGTTGCGCTCTTTTCAGATACTCTAAAGTATTGTATGCCATCAGTTTGGTGTCTCACCATGTAGCATCCGCTGGTTGCAACGTTGCTCTGGTCCTCATCCAGAATGATGGCACTTCATCCGCCGCTCGTATTCTCTCTTGAGGGGCACATGTACCCCGTAGGTATTTGGAGAAAGTGCATTCAAAAAACATGAGCGTGATCGTTTCCATGTGGTTCGAATTGCATAAAACCCATATGTGGGAACCTTGGATACCTATGGTGTTGAGTCTATCCATTGTGGACAGTTTATTTTTACATAGTATTCAAATGAAGATTTTGACATTGAGAGGGGCCTTTGTTTTCCAAATATTTGATCAGCATGCTGGTATTTTGAGAATACATGCATGTAATGAATTGGGAGGGCGGTAATTACTGCCTTCACTAATGTTAGTCTCCCACCTTCAGATAATAAAGTTCCTTTCTACCTTTGGAGCCGTTTTTCTACAACATTTAGCAGTGGCAAGAACATTGTTTTCGTAGGCTTCGTAATAGTGAGATGTAAGCCAAGATATTATAAGGGTAGTTGTTGTGCCTTTCACCCGAGAATTTGCTCTAATGTGGATTTGTGCTATATCGTCACTTTGATTGGTACAAACGTGCTTTTGGCCGGATTGATAGCTAAACCTAGTATCATCGCGTATGTATCCAAGATCTTCATCAGGGATCGTAGCTTGGCTGGATGGGCATCTCCTAGGATGAGTGAGCGAGTTGATAGGCCGTTAAACCGGAAGATGGGATGTCTTCCAAGCCTTGGGTCTTCTTTTGTATTAGGATTTGTAGCATATCTGACACTAGGATAAACAATAGTGACGATAGTGGGTCACCTTCCTTAAACCCCTACGATGAAAGAAATTTGGACAGTTTCTCCCGTTGACTCGTAAATAGAAGGAGGAAATCAGGAGATTCCTTATCCAAGATATCCATCGCTCCGGAAAGACCTTCCTTGCCAATAAATCTAGAAGGAATGTCCATGAGATTGTGTCAAATGCTTTGCGAAAGTCCACCTTTAAAAGTATCGTTGGAATTCCCATCTTATTTCTTAATATGACTGATTCTCTCGCCACCATAAACATATCCATCATGGTGCGACCCTTTACAAATGCGGTTTGATTGTCCGATATTAATTTTGTAGGACTTGTTGTAGTATCTTCGCAAGTAATTTGAAAATAATCTTTGTAACAATCGATATAACGCTTATTGGGCAAAATTCGTCCATGTTGGATATAATTTATTTTTCTCCCTTAAGAACCTTAATCAGACACTAGTGGTCAACTTGGAGGTGGATTAATATTGAAGAACAACGAGCAATCTGACAATGAGGCAACATATGATGAGAAAAATGCATTAAACACTAATGGTAGTCAAGGAGAAGATTCAACATCATCACAACCATCGAAATTTTGCATTCCTCAAGATCTAAGGAAAGTAACCTCTCACCATCTTTCAAATGTAATCGGTGACCCTAGAGAAGGTGTTAGAACTAGATCTGTACTAAACCAAATGATTGCTCATTGTGTGGTTGTTTCACAAATTGAACCAAATAATTTAGATCAAGCATGTTCGGATGCCGATTGGATTTGTGCCATGCAAGATGAGCTAAATCAATTTGAAAGAAATAAAGTTTGTGAACTTGTGCAAAACCTAAAAATAGAGAGATAATTGGAACAAAATGGGTTTTCCGATACAAAAAGGATGAAGAAGGTAATGTTGTTCGTAACAAAGCAAGGTTGGTAGCGCAAGGTTTCAGACAAAAAAAGAGTTAGACAATGAGGAAACTTTTGCACTCGTTGCTAGATTAGAATCCATTCGAATGCTCTTGGCATATGCCTCTTACAAAGGCTTTATCATATTCCAAATGGATGTTAAGACTGCGTTCTTAAACAGATTCATACAAAAGAAGTATATGTGCACCAACCACCCGGTTTAGTTGACCAAAACTTTTTCGACCATGTATACTAACTTGACAAAGCTCTTTATGGTCTAAAACAAACTCCTAGAACATGGTATGGTAGGCTTAGTTCCTTTCTAGTAAATAATAATTTCACAAGAGGGAAAAATGACACTATCATCTTTACCAAAAAGAAAGGAAATGACATGTTGTTGGTCCAAATATACGTAGATGATATTATCTTTGGTTCAACTAATGCGGCACTTGCCGAGGAATTTGCCTCATTAGTGAGCAGTGAATTCGTGATGAACATGACGGGAGAGCTTAAATTCTTCTTGGAATTGCAAATTCAAATCAGGAGGTCTGATATTATAAAGTTTAGCTTACACAAATCTCGATGCAAATCAAATGTTGAAATTTGCTGCGCAGTACACACTGTTTTTGCTGCGTATTAGAAGATCTCATACCGTTGTAGATCTGGAAATTGTGCACGTTCAACTACACGAACATCACTATGCAAAATAAGATCAATTGGTTCTGTTCTCTCTTTAACAGGAGGCTTCACCAAGCACTGAAAAGAATCAATAGTCAAGCAAATAAATATTTCGATAAATACAAAACAATATGGTATAGTTGATCTGATATGTACACTTATATTCACTTCTGCAAATTACTCGAGCCCTATCCTACGGCTCATATTGATTAGAGGTGGCAGAATCCGATCCGACCCGACAAACCCGTCCGACCCGACCAGACTAGAACCCGACCCGATCTGATATTTTGATAAAGTCAAACTACTCGAATCCAACCCAACCCGACCCGAGATGATCCGTAACTCGAGACGAAGCGACATGTACATGAGCGACCTGAGCCCGACTCGACCCGATCTGAGACGACTCGTAACCCGAGATGGCGCGACAAATGAGGACCCAAGCCCGACCCGACCCGAGACGATCCGTAACCCGAGATGGAGCGACACATGATGACCCGAACCCGACCCGACCCGACCCGACTTGACCTGATACAACTTGTAAATTGGTCTAATCCTATCTTGCCAACATCATTATCTAATTTTACTAACAAATTAACATCAGAGAAAGTCAAGATTTACTTGTACAATTCAATAACGCGACTCGATCTTGTCCGATTGAACTTAAAACTCAAAATAATACTTGAAAGTTGTCGGTGCAACCCGACCCGGTCTCGCCCGACCCGACCCAAGACCCGAATTTATCGATGCAGCCCGACCTGAAACCCGACCCGGTCTCGTCCGACCCGACCCGTCACTCGAAAAAGATCGACACAACCCGACTCGAAAACGGACCCGACCTCGCCCGACCCAACCCATGATCCGAAAGTTGTCAACGCAATCCGACCCGAAACCCGACCCAACCCGATCCCAACCCGACTATTATAAACGGTCAAACTAACCCGATCCGATCCGACCTGACCCGAACCCGCCCGACCGACCCGACTTGCCACCTCTAATATTGATTTCGATATTTTAGAAATAAATCTCAGGCGTTAGAGGATCTGGACGCTTAATTAGATGCTTAATAAGCATAGAGATAATAATAATAATAATAATAATAATAATAATAATAATAATAATAATAATAATAATAATAATAATAATGGTGATAATAATAAATAAATTAGTAACAATGGATAAAAATACGAAATTCTGGGAATTTCATCTGAGTTCTTGATAACTTGCGAATCACTCAAACGCTCATCGTATATTTTATTTTAGTTTAAACGCGACATGAATGGAAATTTTCGCCTTTACCGTTTAGGACTGGAAATACGGAGCTGTCGGTTGTATATATATATATATATATATTGGTGTGGCAATACGTGTTGCTATGCAATTATACTTGGTTCTCTTCTATAGCAATAACACCTACTGGTTATTTCTTTAAAAAAAAAACCATAATAAGCAAATGATCTGTATTATGTCCTAACTTTTAACTATGAATGTGAATATTTTTTTAACAAGTTGAATGAAATCAGAATGACATAATTTGTTTAATTATGTCATTGATAATCATCACCATGACCTGTCACTGAAATAACTATAAAATTACCAAAACCTGGATCAAAGAAAAGAATATACAAACTCACGTATTTTTAAAATTAATAGAAATCTACATCTAAGAAAATAATATACTTTTATCATTATTATTGTGTCTAAAATGGGTCCTTGAATTGGTGCTCAAATATATAGCACATTAGTACACATTGAATGCATAGAGACTAAAGGAAACATCGCTAATTAATTAATTAACTAATGGCCTCACTTTGACAGAAAGGAAATTTAACAGCATTTTCACATAGTCCCTAGAATTTTCTCGGTTAATTTTAAGTAAATTAACATACAAATTCAATACGATATAAGTGAACAGTTTCTTAGGAAGTTTCCTAAATTTGAATATATATATATATATTCATGTACAGCATCAACATTCTCATCACCAAAAACCTCGTAAAAATATCAAAAACAACTCTTACTACTCTGCTTCAAAACCTGTTGAACAATGGGCTCACCTGACGTCAGAGGGCCGACGACACCAAAGCGGCACCCGGCATGCCCGGGAAGTAGCACGTGCAAAATTGCAAGCTGTATTCACAATGCATCGAGCTCGAGGTTCTCGACTGATGAAATTTCCGTTGATATTTATAAGGGTAATGGTATTCTTAGTGCATATCCTACGATCAGTTTTACAGGAGGATGGTTATACCAGCAAATCGATGCTGCTTCTGATCGAACACATATTGATAGGAGATTAAATGATGAAGCAAAGGGAAGCAATGGTACTATGGTGTATGCTGTGCAAACGAAGGTCAGGGAAATGTCTGGTGTTATACTTGATCGCATGAGGTATTGGTTGAGCGCTGAGATGCCGGTGTAGGTCCTATTCATATCAGTTCATGTACATATGTATTCAATATGTTTATTATTTTTGTTGTTTGGAATGCTCAATAGTATAAGAAAGGTGTACAAATATGTAGGATATTTATTCATTATTTTTGTTGATGGTATCTAGTAAGGGTAAACTGTATAAGAAGGTACTGTAGGCAATATTTGTTGTTGTAAAATATTCATGTAAATTGTTTTTGTTGATCAATAAATAGTCTTGTAATTGTTGAGGAAAAGAATGCTCTGTTATTTATGATCTTGCATAATTTACAAGTTCCCTTAAACTTGTTCATGTCTTGTAATTGTAAGGATAATGTTGATTAATATTTGCAATGGACTTCTTAAAAATTGCTTTCGCAATTTAGTTGTGGAAATAAGATAAATCTAACTAGGAAGTTTCTGAACACATTAACTTTTTATATTTTCTTCTTAAAAAGTGGAAGTTCTATTTTTCTGTACTAAACATTTACAATGGATCTCTAAATATCAACTTTCTTACCAACATAGGCAAATTCTATTTTCTTGCAGTTTTACTAAAACTGGTTCCTATTATTAAGTCAGAGTGAAATGGACAATTTTTTTTCTTCTTTTTTTTATATTCATGGGCAAAGGATGACAAAGTTTAGTACACATATTCAACTATTTTAATGTCACCTTAAATTTCTTTCTCAATTGAGTGTATTTCCTACTGTCAATGGAATGTATACGGAAGTTCCATGCACCATTTCCACATTAACCTTGTATTAGTTCCAAGCTGTTCCATTTAAACGTTTCTTACTATTTAATTGCTTTATCGAGGGAAGCCTTAATTGAACTTATAATTATTTTGAAAGTACCAGATAGACAGAGAAAATGTAACACACAAGCACACACACACAAAAGCAAGCTCGCTAGGCTTTTCATGTATGTGCAGTTTCAACTGGGGCAGATGAATTTTGCTCATTTAAGGATGGTAAAAAAATCATAACTATTGATAATTTTTAACTTTTTGAGAATTTTCTTTAAGATTCTGAGATCTATAATTTTATGTCTAGATAGCAATATAGGGCATTGGTCTACATTTCTAAACCAACATTACCGTATTTAAAGTCATAATAACAAAACAGTAATAAGTTGTAGTTAACCAAGCCGTTTGTGTATTTCCTGGAATATTGCCTTATTATTAGGAAATTAGGAAATTTCTTGGAGGAAGATAAGGTCCAAAACTTAGGATCTAAATTTGTGTCAGATAGGTAGGATATATTTTCAAGCAGGGAAGACACTGTTTTCTAATTCAACAATTTGTTTTGATCTTAGTATAATATTAGAGCCCTAGTAGACTTGTTATATTGGTGAAATTGTTGATTTGTTTCAGAGGATTATTTCTTGAAGTACCATCTTCGACTTCAAATTTATTAGTGTATGAATTACACTTTTTGTTACTTCAAGAAGACCAAAGAAATTCGCATTTCAGAAGAAGAATTTGAAGTAAGAAAATTCAACATTTTGTTGTTCGTCAAAAGCAACAAATGCTCATCTGTTATATAAATAAGACTACGTACTGCAGTTAGCCTGTTACTGATTTTAAATGCCAACATATAATAATCTGAATTAACTAGTGATACTTATCTCAAATTAGAATATATTTTAAAAGAACCAATTAAATTACCTTTGAAGAAGTAATACACACAGATAGGATATATTTTTGCACATCTAAAGATGGTGAAGGAATAAAAAAGAATAATATATAGTTTCTAAGTTTTTTTTTTGTAACTGATTGAATTAATTAATGAAATTCAATGTATGTTGCAGCTTCTTTCTCAATGAGCGCATTTCATGATGCAAATCAAATTATTAGACCTTCCACAGACATATTAATTATTACATGACATGAGAGTTGAGAAAATTATCCTTGTGTTCCTCGAACCAACAAAATCTCTTTGTTTTATTAGTTACACAATACTAGCTTTTACATCGTAACCATAAATATTAATTGATTAGTTTATATGATTAATTATACATTGAATCAAATTACTACTTTTTTGAAAAGATAAAATTTCCTATATTCCCCACTCATAATGCTAAGCATATATAATTCATTTTGTTGAACAATAAAACTAATTACACATATATTTGTGAAAAGCGGCCACCTTGTGTATTTCACATTTCAACGGAATTAAGGAAATTAAAATCATTTTCAATTTTATAACACTGACAATACACGATACAAGTGCTATGAACTTGTGAAAGTAAGATGAACTTAATTCAAAATTTCAGAACACATTGACTTATATATATATATGTGTGTGTGTGTGTGTGTGTGTGTGTTTTTTTTTATAAATCATGGAAGTTCCTTTTTTCTTGACTATCTCAAAATGTCAACTTTCGTCAAACTATTGGAACTTCCCATGCAAATTCTATTGGCATTTCTAAGTTTTAAGATTGAACTTTTCGTATCTAGGTGTCAATGGATTTTTTATTGTGCTACATTTGAGAAAGTATAATGTTCCGTACATATTATATTTGATAGCGATTAACGATACTGATGTTATTATGCATCTTTAGTTGAATTACTATGCATATTATTTGAGTTATTATGCATGTTATTTCATGTTATTTTTGTATGTTACAAAATAATGTGCATAATAACTCAAATAGCATGTATAATTATTTCAGTACAAAAAATAACATGCATAATTATTTCAGTACAAAAATAACATGCATAATAACTCAAATAATATGCATAATAACACAACTAAATGTGCAAAATGACTATCTACTCATCATCTCCCTTTGAAAAAATAATAAACATTACTTCAACACATGTTGAAGCATAACTGCTTTATACAAAAGTCAAATATAATTATAATATTATGACTATTTGACTTTGAAAGATAGGAGGAATATAGGTTTCTTAATTAAAAAAAATTATTGGAAATCATTTGAAATCTTTGTGCGTCTTCTATCTAAATAAATTTAATTAAAATGCTGAATCAATTCAAACTTAATTATTGACCGGTTATTTATAGAACTAATAAAAGGTTAAGATCGAGCGGGATCAGATATAAAGAAAGACGATTGTGGGAAGTTTTCCAATATTTTTTTTACATGGAAGTTTCTCCCATGTAAAAGTTATCTTGGTCAAGAAACTAATAATTTAAGAATATTTAATATTCCGTCAGAAATTCATATTGGGAATTTCCATTAGCAAGTTTATTTTTAACTAAAAAATGGTATAAAAGTGAAGAGGTCTGGACTATGACAATTTTTGTATGCCAATTTTTGTCGTAAAAATGTTTCTAAAATGAGGAAATAACATGATAATGACTTTAATAGCAAATTGTAAATAAATTTGAAATGGTCTTAAAATATAAAATAAATTGCAAACATACTTTTAAACTTATAAATTAATCATGTTTCAAATTTCATGTAATTTATAGGTAACTTAATTTTGATACTTAATCAAATACCATGCAATATCATAAATTACTTCACAAAGCATCAGACAGTCAATACTTTACTATTCTTTAGAGACACTATCAGAATTTTCTATATTTCGTGGAAATAAAGTGGGAAAAGATATTTTCCGTGAAATAACCACGGAAATAGATCCATGAAACCATCATCCTCATAAAAAGCATGTTTTTCGTAGAATATCATGGAAATACTTTTTTTTGTGGAGCTAAGCAAGGAAATAACTCCACGAAAATAACTTGCTTGTGGGATCACCTGTTTTTATTTTCGTAGTTAGCATGGCACATTTTCATGGTATTTGCACGGAAATGATTCAAAACTTACCACATAAATGATTCAAAAGTTACCACGAAACTAATTCTTTTATCAACATAATTATTATTTATTCACGCAGTTTTTAAGAAATATTGAACCATTATTTTCGTCATGCAATTTTTATGTCAGTTAATATTTTTTTTTTGTCAGTAAGTATATTAGTTTGTCATTAGAATCATTATTGTGTCAGTAAATTTTATTATTACTGCACAAATTTTATTAACCAACTTTTATTTGTCATAATACCAATTATAGGCAAGTAGCATCAAAATTTACAGGTGTAAACTACACAAAATATAAAATAAACATGTATCCAAAATTTGGCCATATATTTTTACATAATACAAAAGGTTGTTTAAAATTTGAAATTTATACCAAACATTACCAAGAATATCACTTAAGGAACTAGATTGAATTTCAAGACTTGTAATTGGAACAGAAAGAGAGCTAGCAGAAACAAGTATATGCATATGAAGATAAACACTCATTATGAAAAATATTTCAAAAATAAAAATATCAAATATCTCCATTAATAGAAACAAGCTTTTTCAGTTTTGAACAGAGTTCTAATATTAACATGTGCATACAAACCTCTGCTAGATAGATGGGTTGGAGCAGAAAGAGAGAGCTAGCATCCTATGTCGTTATTTCTAGGGCTAAGTTAGGTCAGGAGAAGGAAGAAGATAGAAAAGCAAGATAAGGGATCATGAGCAAGTAGAGAGGAAAGGGAGAAAATAAAGCGACGCGAACTTTATTGAAATTTTGGACAAGAGAGAGTAACAGAGAGAACTTTGTTGATGCTTGTGTAGAACAAGCCGTTTAATTAAATTGCTACACAAATTGTCACGTAGTGAACGTCACATACGGAGATAATGCACTTAATTTCACAGGAGAGCGCTTACCACAAAAAGCAGATTTTGCAACACATAAAATAACTTTTATCGAAGAAATTATTAAACATGTACAGTTGACAGAAGTGTAAAAAAAATCTCCGAAGATAAGACAATAGTCATTTAAAGTAACCATTTTCGTACGAGAAGTTACATTAGCGGTTATATAAAACAATCATTACTTTATCTTCTCTAGATTTTTTTTAACTCTAAGACAACGGTTTTTAAAATAATCGTTGCCATAGCCCCACCTACCCCAACAGTTATTTTAAATAACAGTCGTCCTATTTTCAACCCTAACTCTTTAAAAACTCCTGTCTCTTTATTCATTACTCTCTTCCTTGCCTAGTCACCTCCACCTCTAGCACAGAGAGATGTTCTCATGTTTTCCTCCTCTTCCGCCTCCCCCCCCCCCCACACACACACACACAAATATTCTTATGTTTTTCTCCTCTCACTGATGCCTTCAACCTGCCAAATCATCCATGTCCTTTATGGACTCCACAGATCTCTCTCACTAATGCCTTCAACCCGACAATTGTTGTCGTATTATTCTCCTCTCGTCGCGTCTTCTCTCCTCCCCTCTCTATTTGTTAAAATTTAAATCCTAAATTGCTTTAATTGATAGAATAAAGATTAAATGGTGTAGCGAGGCTTTCTTTTGATTGCTTTAAGACCTTTAGAAATATTGGATTGCAAAAGAACTGAATCCTGTGTTGATACGAAACTGTTGGTTGAATCTTGTGTTAGCACTTGACTGTTTGAAATGTTGGTTTTGATCTGTTGTTTCTGATCTTATATGATTATATTGTGTTAGCACTTGGCTATTTGAATTATTGGTTCTGATCTGATCTAACCCTTTCTATTAGCACTTGGCTATTTGAACTGTTGGTTTTGATATGATCTGATTGTTGGAATTGAGATGTCAAATTCAATAATTAAAGTTTGGACTACATGTTATATGATTAATATATCTCATATTGTTACTTATATTACGAAGAGTAATATTAGATATGTCGTAAGTGTGATTAATTTATACAATGCATAATATGTATTTCTCTAAGATTTTTGGTATGATAGCTATATTACGAATTTGGTATGATAGCTATAATATTCAATCAGAAAAGATAACGGTAAATCTAGGTAGTCAAAATCTACCTAGAATAGATCTCTTGCAGCTGCAATAGATCTCATTGTGGCTGCAATTGACTTGGGTTCCAAACTTGGTAGGAAATCTACCAAGTCTCTTGCGGCCGCAATGAGGGCTATTGCGATCGCAATGAGGACTATTGCGGTCGCAATGAGGGCTATTGCGGCCACAATCAATCTACTGAAAATCAGTAGATTTGTTGCCAAATCTCTCTTATTTCATTGCGGTCGTAAAGGATCTTTTTGCGGCCGCAATAGACTTGTGTTTGTGATGTTTTGCTTGGGCTTTGATCCATTTTCAGTTGGATTTGGCCCAAACAATATTTCTGACTTTACACTAACATCAATATATAGTATAATTTATCATAATTGGTCCATTAACAATTACAATCAATTTACTTAAGTTCTATATGTATTCGTGCCCAAAATTCTTGTAAAATACATATAATGCCATTGAACATCAGTTAATCACTTTATTTGGCATATCCATATATTACTCCTCGTAATATTAGGTGACAGTATGTGGCACGTAGTAATCATATAACACGTAGTCCAAACATTATTTATTGGAATTGACGTCTCAATTCCAACACATTCATCTTTGGAAGTGTCAATGACTTATCCATCTTTTTCGAAACTGAAGGACTCAAAGGTTTCCCAATCAACTTGGAATTAAGTGTATATCCTTAGGATGCATGATGACCTCTCAAGTCTTCATGAAGCTTCTTCTTGTTCTTTGGTATATGCGTTATCTTTAGCTTGAGTCATTCGCTTTATGATACGAATCTTCTTCGGATTCATCATGCGTTGCTCCTTTATGACTTCAAGAGCTATCTCCATGCAAGTCCTTGATTTCTTCACAACAAGAGCTAGGTTATTCTCTACTTTACATCTCTCGAGGTTAATTTCTTCATCCTCATCTCTGCTCTCTTCGAATTCACTTAGCCAAGTAGCTTGCATTGCTTTCTTGTGAATTTTCTTGAAATATCCTTCTTGTGGTCTTCTCTTTTGAGGAAAGATAACATAGCAATTTTTGTATGCTATGACATTCTTTGTTGCATGTTAGGCAAACCACCTTCTTGCCTTGGACTATCCTCTTTTCATTCACTTTTATATCAAAATTTATGCCTCCTTTGATGAGTTTGATAAGGAGGTCTTTGTCCTTGGAAAGTACTTGATAGAGGTTTTGGTAGACATATTTACTTGATCTGAACTTGTAGGTTATGTTGTATGAAGATTGTGCGGGTAAAGCCAATGTTTTGGTTGAGATTGTGCACTTCAATTCCTTGTGATTCTTCTCATGAGAGCATAGTTGTGCATACACCTCCTCGTGTTGGCAAGTAAGACCTTTAGCTTGTAGGGCTTCAATTGAGCTCACAGCTCCATCTCATCATGGTTTTCTTGACACCATTCGTTGAAGCTTTCCTACAAAATCCTCATCGCTAATATGAGAGTCAACTTCTACAAATTCATTTCTCAAGGATACTAGTCTAAAATAGAAATTTTCAAAAGACTTGTTTTCTTCAAACTTCATATTTTCTAATTTTATTGCTAAGCCAATTTTACGGGTCATTTTTATGTGTTCATTACTCTCATATCTAAGTATTAAGGCATTCCAAATTTCTTTCGCATTCGTGGAGTGAATGAGAGATAGTGCTATAATCTCATGAATTATGCTAAGTATAGTGTCCATGACATTATTATTTGAGTATTTGAGGTCTATGGACTCTTTGGCCAAGGTAACACCAGCAATTTCATACTTGGGTGTCCAACCTCCTCTACAACTTTTCAAAGCTCAAGTAGACTAAGGTAGTTTACCATACATCTCTTCTAAAAAGAGAGATTTTTACAACCTACACCAAATATTGGTGCTTCTTTCACAAACTTCAATTGTGTCATTTTACAAGATAAAGTCAAGAACAATCAAGATTTGACTAATTAGCTAGGTATGAACCTATATGCTCTGATATCAATTTTTAGATTGAGGTCCTAAGGCCAAGTGCTAGTGCGAAAGCGTTTTTGACAATTACAATTCAAACTTTTGGACCTTAATTACCTAGCTAAAATTACAATCAAGCAAGTACTACTAGCAACTGAGCAAATCAAACAATAAAGTGCAAAGATAATAAAAAGGAGTAAAGAGCAAGAGAGAGCAAGATAACACAAAACATACTATGTAACGTGATTTAGCCTACAAACAAACTAGGCCTACATCCACGGTACCTTCCAAACCAAAACTTCCTTCCGGGATCGATTCCACTAAATCACAAGTGTTGTTACAATTACGAAACATATTTATGGTTTCTTCTCAACAAGACAACCAACTTTAGGTTCCTAAACCAATGCAAGAGCCTACACCGCTCTACAAGATAAACGTGTCCGATTGACAACACAATCAAGAACGAGGATGAACTACTTGACTACACAATATAGTTCACTAAACAAAATCAACAACTATGTATTTTCTAATCGATAATTGGATAATTTGGCTATCTTATCACTTTCTAGATGAGGATGCTGAAGGAGAAGGCTATTATGCTCTTTCTGGTGCTCAATTGAATGCTTGGAAATTTGAGAAGGACTTTCTTGATTGATCTGGTTCGAATCCCAAGGCATATATAGGCATGACATATCTTAAAGTCTTAAAATCTTGGTCTGCTCCTCTTACATTGCAAAAAATAGACAATCAATTACCAAACCTGTTGTAACGGGTTGCAGCCTTTCCCAAAATGTCCTTCAATGCTTGGTTGGTTGACTTCTGGGCCCTCCTAGACAAGAACTCATTGTGGCGGGTGGGAAACTCATTGTGACGTGTTGGCAACCCATGCATTATAACAGGTGTGGGATGAATTATGGTAATGCATGTCTCTGCCAAACATGTATAAATCCCCTATCTTTAACTCTTCTCCTCTTCAATCTGTTACAATGGATTGGTAACCCGTTGTGATGGGTGGGCAACCTGTTATGATGGGTAGGGAACCCGTTGTGAGTGGTTCTCCAAGCGTTGTGGTAATGCATGGCTCTACGAGAGTCATGTTTCTATCCAAGTTGCTTGCTTTTGATATCAATGTGATCGTTATGATTTGTACATGCATGTTTGAGCATTTGCATCATCATAGTGTACATGTATAAACCTGCAACTCACCAAAACTCATTTGTGCAAGGTTAGTATTATTTTGTTTTGCAAATTATTATACAAAAGAATAGTTTAATCTAACACATTCCACCCAGAGCATTTGAGGAATCAAGTCCCACCAAAAGAGGGGTTGAATTTTCTGGTAAAAACTCTTAGAGGAGATCCCGCTTTTTCTATCATTTTGAATATTTTATTTCTAAGTATCTTAGAGGAACAAAAGTCTCCGCCTATGAAAAAGAACTATCTAATGGAAAAATAGACTAAATAACTTCTTCTTTAGGTAGATACACAGGAGCACTTTAGGGTGAAATCAAATTTTTTGAATTTATATTGCTTGGTTTTCATCATTCTTCACATATATCATTTATTGTACTAACTTGTTTGTATTTTTGTGTTTTTACAGGTGAAGGGGATGTTATTTTGTATTTCACTATAAAGAAGTTATTTAATCTACTTTTTTCTTTGACATTTAGTGTGTTTTTTAGGTTACTTATTTTTTAAAAACTAAATATTTATATTTTTCTTTTGTATTTCTCTATTTTTTTTTTTAAGGTTGCGTATTAGACAAGATCAACAGCTCTACTCCCCTTCTCCAGCTAATTAGGAACTGAGTGCAAATGACACCAAATCTAGAGAGGGATACACGATTTGTATAGAAAGCTTCACAAACTCCATGTACGCAATTGTATGTAATTATTTTCTTACTTGTGTTTTATTTCTATTTAGTTTGCAAGCAAAAACCTGAATTCTCAATTCTTTTGTATTTCCGTATTTTTGTAGGAATACACAATGGACTACCCACTATGACTAGGTCAACTCCTTAATGAAATTTAAGGTCAAATCTCATGTTAGATTTTTTTATGAGAAAATTAAACTCCTACACATAAGTGAGTCCGATGTTAGGTCTGCCGAATATTGCATAAGATGGGTTCAATTTCTTCGTAAAGAATCTAACAGGAGGTCCCGTATTTGTATTGTTGTGTTGCTAAGATTGTAATTACATCTTTTTGAGCTATTTTTTAGTTTTTTCTATCTAGGTGCTCTATTTTCATTTTATTTCTTTTTTCTTCTTTATAGTGATCGTAGATTATAATGTAACATGTCATATGTAATAAATTTTTGGAGTGTTATCTATTTTCTGAAATTTGGAATATGTTTGTGACTGTTTAAATGGTATATTGGCTAGCAAATATGAGGCTAGTCATTTATAAAAAAAATTTAATAGAGACATAAGGCAACGGTTATTTAGTAAATAACTATTGTCTTAGGTGTTATATGATAACAATTATTTAGTAATAACCGTTGTCTTATTTCGGATGTTAAATTTTTATTTTTTTTCGGCAACATTCATGTGCCAACAATTCTCTATACGATTTGTCAACTTCTTTTTTGATTCATTATTACTAGACTTGCAATACACACTCACACAAAAATCAAAAAATTAACATGAAATCCCTCGTTAAAATAACCCCTACTGAAGATTGAACTGCAAACCTCCTCCACAGCGATTTTGTAATTTTTATCCTTTTTTTGGCGGTAGTGAGCGCAGATAGTTCACTATTGACTATTGAGATATCACTAATTACTTTAAATTATGTCGTCTCACCGTAACATACAACGGTATTTTACATTGATATGGAATATTCACGCAATTTCCCTTACAAATAAATAAAAAAGAATCATGCATGTTCTTAGAAAGCCCCCTCTATAACCGACTACAGCATCCCTGTAAATACAAGGCATTCTCTATTATTCTCATCACAATTCCAAATTAATGAAATTTCCATTTCACTAAAAGCTCAACAGACATCTGAGGTCTGCATTGAAATTTACCAAAAAGATGAGCTCACACGATAACAGAGGATCAAAGCCACCCAAGATGCAGCCTGCGTGCCCGAAGAAAAAATGGAAGCCATGTAATATTGACAGAGTTGTAAACACAACAATCAACGTAGCTCGAAATCCTCGCTATATTTTAAAAGATCAGACAAAGCATGTTAAAAGAAACAATACAATAGACATATGCCAGCCGGTACTCAAAAAAAAGGAAAACAGAGAACTGGCCTTATATTGTTGTATTTGCTTTTGTACAATAATTGCATTTTCTTTTATAATCATAATTTTTCTTTCGGTTGACTGTTTTGCAACGCCTTCCGTTATTAATTTTGAATTCTTTACCGAAAAATGTCTTGGAAAGATAATTTTCTGAAACAGAGGATCTAATAACAAGTGTTACCGATGAGATTTTACGGATGCAAGAAATAAAATCATAATTTTTCACTGATTTTATAGTTTCAAGAATGCAACACCATTGAGAATTTAAGGATTAATTCACAGAGATAACTAATTTTATTTCCAAATTGTTGGAATTAAGTTTAAGTTGCAGAAAAAATAAATTAAAACATTGATTGTGTTTGATTGGTTGTGATTTGATTAAAATTAAGTAAAAACAACAGTTCAAAATCTAAAAACCGATTCAATAACATACAGATTATCCTAGGGTTTCTATCCACTCTTGTTATGTTTATTTAATAAAATAAGGGTTGTTTAGTTTGATAATTACGAAGGCATTGTTCGGGGTATGGTCGTTATTCAGGAATATCTCTATACCTATATTCAGATCAATACAATTTCGCCATGCGATACGTGATTATACTAATCTGAAATCATTAGGTTTGTATAATTGTCCCAATTTTCTAAACCAATTATATGTCACTCCTCGGTACTTCATACAATTAAATCAAACAATCAGATAAAACCCATAATTAATTAACGCCACCCCTCGATACTTAATCAATTAATTAGACTATTAGTTGTGGTCTTGTTTCAACACTAAACTTCTCAGATTAAAGTATCAAAGCATAAGATTACTAATGATTAAGAAACAACATTAAGAATAAAGAACAATTCATATTTCAAACAAGCAGAACTCAACTTCATTAAGCACTTACTTTGTCAATCGAAACTGATGTTACTCTGACAGATGCAGGTTTATTTGAAAGGTTAGAGTGATCAATGGAACAAGCAACTCCTGAAATTAAGTGTACACATGAAATTTGGATTATATATATAGGTATTGAGAAGGGCTCAAAAGACCCACAGAGAATATAAGTAAAATTATTGTTCCTACTCTTGAACTTCACAACAAACAAATAATACAAGTAAAATTATTGTTCCAACATCTATGTTGTAACGGAAGCCCATAAGCAATCGAATCAGCTGGAAATTCATCGAGACTCGGCTCAACTAAAGCAGAAGAAAAGATCATCATTCATGTATTCATTTCATTCCCATTTCTGACTAATCAACCAATGTAAAATTTTAAGTTAGTAATGAGTTTAGTTTAAAGTTTTGCATGTGGATCCTTTAGAATGAAGGTTATCAGAGTAAGGCATCGTTGTAGCATGGAGTAGGAACATACTACATGTGAAATATCAGATGTGCAACCTCATTCAAGTAGTGAGACATACATAATAGTAATTAGTGAATCAAGTACGATAGAGCTACAATTCATTACTGGTGTAGTTTGCGTATGCCAGCGAATTTTATTTCTTTATTCTTTCTTCTGTATTATATTCTAGCATAAGTAGAAGTAACGTGATGTATTTTTCAAGTAAATATTGCTAGGATCATGTATTCTTAGGAGTTTTGAGTTTTATTTTGGAAGATTTTGATATTATTTTAGAAAATTTTGAGCAATGTTGTGATAAATATCTTGTAATGAATGTTTTGTGATAAATAACATTAGAAATATTGCATTGAGAACTATTTAATTGTATTTGTAAGTTTATGTTAATGCAAATAGTATCACATTAACAGATATAAATAAAAGAATATATTATCATGTTATCAGATGCAATAAGAGAAGATATCAACATAGTGACGGATGCTAATATCAATAATTACATCATTAATTAGATATCAAAAACAAAAATGTGATACAATAAAGCCATATTTGATTTAAGAAAGCTAATACTAGTGTAGACAGTTGCATCAGTAACTTTCTTGCAAACAAATAATATTTGCTCTTATAAACTAATTAAAATGACTATAGATTTGACATATGTCTAATCTGATGCAAATAAAACGCTGATGAAAATGAGAAATCAGATAAAATACTTATCAGCATCAAACGTATTTACATACATGCCTTTGCATCAGCTTCCTGATGCTAAAGATTTTTAACATATATAAGCGTTCTGATATAAATAAAATTTATTGCATCTACTCGAGAGGATGTAGATGTTGCATCCTTCTGTAGTAGATCGGAAAGGAGATGATCTTATTTTCCAAGTTCTATTTGATGAAATGTCTGTCGATTTCTACGTGTTTTGTTCTATTAAGATATTTCGTGGATGTACGATATCAGTGTATGAGGAAGGATCACTTGACAATTCTTAATTTGATATTGTGACAATACCATGTTGAACTATAGGAGGTTTTTTGAGTAATTTGCTTTTTGCAGCACTACTAATTAGTCCTCAAGTAACTTATGACCAAAAAATGTTAATCAAAGAAAACAAAAACATACGATTTACAAGAAAGAAGTTTGAATTTTGCATTTTGTGCTCTAATTAATGTATAAAATTAAAGAAGACTGGTCTGAGTCAAAGCCAAGTTTAAAATCTTAATAAAGTTTATACTATTTTAATAGTTAGACTCTCAATGGCAAAGTTGCTGGGAAATTTCTGTTTCTGGAAATTGATGGTCGATTTACATCTATTGCTTCTTCATTTGTTAACGTGCATGCCGAGTTGCTCCTAGGAAATTCTCTGTACTATTGTACTAATTAGTAAAATTTGTTCTTTTATTAGAATAAAATGAACCAACTAAAAAGTAAAATTTCATGAAATAATGCCAGTAAAAATATTGTAAATTACTTGAAGTTTCAATAGACTCGCTAGATTGAATTCCACATATGCAAACGAGCATTCATGGAGTGCTTTAGAAACACATGAAATTTACCATAAACTCCACGGAATTCAAGTATATTGGGATGATCTGCCTAGCTATAAATAAAGAAACTCAAAATCAGTTCTTCTATCATAGCTAGACAGAGAAGAGAAAGAAAAGAAGCTAGCATATAGACATATAAACAGAGCACAAGCCACCGTCCTGTCGAAGATCGATCGATGAGGTCTTCATGTCGGCCGCTGAGGCCAACTAAGCCACCAATAAAGGTAGATCCTTCTCCTCTTAATTAGAATATATAAGCTATATACTTGCTGGTTAATGTTTTTTCTTGCTTTTAAATATTGTTGCAACAATATATTTAAATTAAAGCACACACTGATGAATTCTAAATCTGAATTATATTTTGGCAGATATGGCATCCTGCATGTCCCGGGAAAGAGCGTTGCAAAATAAGAACATGCACTCACAACAAAACATACTGATTTGAAATTTCAGAAAATCTCAGGAAGATTGGAGTACTTAAAAGTGTGGGTAACTTAACCATTTGTTTGTATAAATTTGTAAATAGTTGAAAAGGTATATGAGTTGTAGATATCAGTTTGCTATGATATTCTCCTATGTCTTTTCGTATGGTTATGATATAGCTATATATTTGTAGCTGTAATTATATATGTATATAAATAATTTTCTGATTGTAAAGGCAAAATGTGTTATTAATTTAATTTATAGTACTTTCTTTTCTCATGATGGACTTCGAATTTAGCTCCGGAAGGCAAATAAATTCATTGAATCACGTGGATTATATATTGGTAACTTCAATATGTAATTAGGAATGTAATCTTAATTTACACCAACGTTCCTTCATCTCATTTCTGCACGATAAGAATTACAAATATTCATCAATTTCACATGATTTTCCAAACAAATAAATTACTATATCCAGGCTTATTGAAATTATATATTATATTTAAATATCGATATTGGAAAGTAATAGCCAATAAATATCAAGTGTTTTGAAAGAAAGCTTATGAACATACCTATGTTTGCATTATCCTCAATAATATTTTCCATATATGCCTGGTACCACTTAGTGTTGATTAGGACTGCCAATGACTGTTGTTATCGTTTTTTGTTTCGTATTTTGACGAATGAACCGATTATAATAAAAAATCTTTCGTTTAAATAACAAAACGGTTATTAAAAATATATTATTTCGTGATTATTTATTTCGTAGTTTTGTTTGTGATTTTGTATTGTCGTTGGAATTATTTTTATTTCAGAGAATAAATGTTGGGAGAATGTGATGAGAGAGGAGAAATGATTTCATTCTTGTATTTGGTTAGAATTGTTCATCATCGATTTCTGATTTGTTTTAGTGTGATGATTGAAGAGCGAAGGGAAGGAGTTATATCGTTTTGATTCATTCTGATCGTTTCGATCGTTTTCAAATAGTTAACGCAACAAAATTTCTTAATCGTACATTAAACAAAATAATTAACGAAACTATAATATTTCGTGATCGTTTTCCACATTTGACAGATCTACTGTTGATATGATAATATCAAAAATATATTCTGCATTCTTGCATCAATGAATATTTTTTTCTGCTAGTCTTGCAATAACCATGCGGTCATGTTATATATGAATAAATTAAGGAAATAGATTGGAGACTCATCCAACAGAGCTAGCCGGAGAGAATGCTGCACATGGAATTGTTTTGGCTGAAGAATCTCAATTGGTTAAATCGGGCCAGGTTATATATAATCGACTTTCACATACATAAATATGTAACCGGATCTGCTGCTCGTAAAATCTCTGCTTGTTTTATGTTTGTTTCGATATGGATCGTTCAAAACTCATCTAACGGTCAAAGCATATGTCTTATGAATCAAATCACAGCCGTCCGTGACGATCGATTGATTTGTAACGATCAGATCGGAACAAGCAGAAAACAAGCAGAGATTTTTACGAGCAGCAGATTCGGATCCCATAAATATATAGCTTTATTGTTTCCTTCTAATTTTCTACTTTGACAGACAAATATATGGGAATTCATATCAGCTGTTATTCTAGGGAAAAACAGGGTCCTGTTTTCCTCAAATCCGACCGTCTATTTTTTATCTAACGGTTAAAATATATAATACATCGAGTTCCATGCAGTCCATCTGAGCCGTCCGTTCATCAACATCGAAATCTGACGGTCGGATCAAAAGATAACAGGATCCTGTTATCGTCGAGAATAACAGCAGATACGGACGCATATATATGGAGGGGTTCACCGACAGCAGTATATATGTCACAAGTCACATGCAACTCACATGTAATTCACCCAGAATGTCCCCAAATATTCAACTACAATTACATGAATCTCCGTAGCTTCATACGTTCTAAACGAAAAGTTCCATGTAAACATGTATAATTATATATCTATAAATATCTGACGAGCGCATAGGAAGATTAACGGAGGAGGGTAACTACAGAAAAAAAAATCTTTTTCACATCAGATATTTAGAAGCATATACATCTATTATTTTTTGTTGTAAAAGTCGAAGTTGCAAATTGTAAGTTAAAATTCGTCGTAGATGAGAAGGCGCAGAAGTAAAAATCTCCGCTTTTCTACACTTTTTTATCAATTAATTTCGGGATGGAATATTTAATATTTTTATACAAAAATTCTCACCGACACATTTCGCTCATCTACACCTTGTAATGACTTGATACATGATGTATATATATATCATATATTATATCCTTTTCTTTGTTAATATCTGTCAAAGAACAACAACATTTCTAGAAAGATTTTTGTTGCTTACGTGACTAGCCATTTTTAGTTGCTATCTTGCCAAAATTAATTCATTAATTAATAATATAGCACTTTTGCTTATCATATATATACATACATATATATATATGAGTAAGACTAAAATAATATGCATAGTACACCACCTTCCATACTATGCATATATATAGAACTCAATAAATTGAGATTTAAGTTGCTCAATAAATTATTCATATCAAAACATTATAGAAAATCAAATTTCATGAATTTTAGAGATTTCTTGCTATTTTTTAAATATTTTTTAAGAACAATCCAGATTTAATACTACAAAAGTACAATTTATGAGCTGTTTTTAAAAATATTTAAAAAAATAGCAAGAAATCTCTACAAATCACGAAATTTAATTTCCTACAAGATTTTAATATGAAGAATTTATTGAGCAACTTAAACCTCAATTTATTAGGCAAATTAAATATGCATTGTCACATAGTACGAAAGGTGATGTCCTATTCATATTATTTTAGTCTTGCTTTATATATATATATAAAGGCTAGGGTGCTTCATGGAGCACCAAATTACTCATGCTCCATATTCGTTATATCCAATTTGAAAATTCCAACGATCGATCCGAACCGTTGAGCATGATCTACATATTGAAATCTACTTGGAGATTGAATTTTATATTTTTTTGAAATTTTTTGCTATTTTTTTAAAGAGGTAGAAAAGTTGCTAATCAAACGGTTTCTGGACCAACAAAAGTTGTAATTTTCCTACCTCTCTAAAAAATAGCAAAAAAATAAAAAAAAATGAAAAATTCAATCTCCAAGTAGATGTTAATATGTAGATCATGTTCAACGGTTTGGATCGGTCGTTAGAATTTTTAAATTGGAGATACGGTGTGGAGCATTAGGGGTTTGGTGCTCCATAGAGCACCCTAGCCTATCTCTCTCTCTATATATATATATAGAGAGAGAGAGAGAGAATATGGCTACGGTGATATGCATAGTTAGTGAGCATTCATACTATGTATTTTTCTTTGTCGGATTGCTTTAATTGACACTAATTTAAGTTGTCTAGTAAGTTCTTCATATTGAAATTCAGTAGGAAATCAAATTTCATTATTTTTAGAGCTTTTTAGCTATTTTAAATCTTTTTAAAAATAGTCAGTTTAATATTCAAAAAATGATCTCTTCAGAAATATTTTTTAAAAATATTTAAAAATAACTAGAAAACTCAAAAAAATCCCAAAATTTGGTTTCCTACTACTCTACTAGATTTTGATATGAAGAGTTTATTAGACAACTTAAATTGATGTTAATTAAAGCAATCCAACGGAAAAAAAAAATGCATAGCACGAATACTCACTAACTATGCATATCACCGTAGTCAGATTCTATATATATATATATAGAGAGAGAGAGAGAGTCCGACTAGCCTGCTTTCATAAGCACTTCGGGTGAAACACTTACGAGTCAAATTTTAAAATCTAGTGTTCGAAATTTCGATTTAAATAGCTCGGTAATTTATTTATATCAAAATCTTGTAAAATATTATTTTTTCTATTTTTAGAATTTCCTAACTATGTCAACTGATTTTTGAAAGTCGACCAAAATAATAATAATAATAATGATAATGATAATACCTTAATTTATGTATCAAATAGGATCATCTTTAAAAAATCGTTAGACATAGTTAGAAAATTCTAAAAATGGGAAAAAAAATTAGCATTCTACAAGATTATGATATAAATAAATTATTGAGCTACTTAAATCGAAATTTCAAACGCTACATTTTAAAATTTGACCTGTAAGTGTTTCACTCGAAGTGCTTATGGAAGCACACTAGTCGGACTATATATATATATAGAGAGAGAGAGAGAGAGAAGGGATATGTAGCCTCCGCCATCAAAACCAATGAAAATGACCGATCCAGACCGTTGAAAACATTCTCCATAGTAATGTAGACTTGGAGACCAAATTTTACATTTTTTTTACAATTTTATCAGAGCAGTTGAAAATTTATTTATCTAACGATCTACAGACATCTAATTTTCAACCAATTCGATAAAATAGTAAAAAAATTAAAAAATATAAATTTTGGTCTACAAGTCTATATTAGTATGAAGAATGTTTTCAACAGTCCTGATCGGCCATTTTCATGGGTTATGAGGGCGGAGGCTACCAGAGGCTACGGATCCCTTCTCATATATATATATATGAGAAGGGATCCGTAGCTTCCTTTTTTGTAGCCTCCTGCAACATCCTTCATCAAAATCAAAGTAAATGGCCAATCCGGATCGTTGAAAACATTCTCCATACTAAGACTTGGAGACTATTTTTTACATTTTTTTAATTTTGTTTACTATTTATCGAATAGGTTGAAAATTGGATGTCTGTAAATCGTTACATAAATCAAATTTTAA
Source organism: Eleocharis quinqueflora (assembly GCA_964058865.1). NCBI lineage: Eukaryota > Viridiplantae > Streptophyta > Magnoliopsida > Poales > Cyperaceae > Eleocharis > Eleocharis quinqueflora. The sequence goes on along the minus strand of CAXKVX010001240.1, from coordinate 3,593 downwards.
CGCACTCGATAAAACAGTAAAAAATAAAAAATGTAAAATTTGGTCTTCAAGTCTATATTAGTATGGATAATGTTTTCAATGATCTCAATCAGCAATTTGCATTGATTTTGATGGAGATGTTGCAGGAGAATAGAAAAAAGGAGGCTACAAAATCATCATACACACACACACACACATCATGTTTTGTATACAACAATTAATAAAACATCCATACCATGTCATCAACATTAATCAAACATGATTACACATCAAGATCATGTAATATATCAAAAGTAACACCATTCAATAGTAAAAATAATTAATAATTCATGACATAAACAAAAAGTGTACATATCTAGTTGGATTATAGTATTATTTCATGTCAGTAATTAGCTAAATAAAACTGAAACAGACAAATGCATTGTAACATATAAGTATTTCAAGAAAGAGATTAGAAAATAAAAAACCTTCAAGAATGAAATTTCTCTTTTTCTTTTCCTAGTTGATAAAAGATCTGTGACATCACAGTTTCTCCATATTTTTCTTTCTCTTCTACATTTAATTTTGTCTTGTCAGATTTGCATTCTTTTTATTATAACAATGACCCCTCAGAATACTTCAAGAAGAAAAAGAATATGATCTTGGATTATAACGATGATTACTTTTGTATACAATTTGCAAAATCAAAAGAAGAAAATAAAATCAACTAATTTATAATGGAAGTAGCTTCTGGAAAGTATGCTATACTCAAATCTGAAAAGTATGCACTATTCAAATCATAAACAACTAAAAGTGAAATCATATATACTTATTGTACCAACTATTGTCCGTAAGTGTTTGAAAATTGTCTGGGATAAAAATATTTTCATCATATAGCACATGATAGTGGGTGTTTGCAACCATAACGTTATCCATCATTCACAAAAATATTGACTAATGAACGTCAGTTGTGATTATTGGAAAAACTAATATACACTAAGAATTTGATAAATATAGATCGTATCATTTTCAGTTCCTCCCATTCCTCATTAATTTGCTATGAATAAAGTGACTGTAGGCAATAGCACTTCATGCTATATTAGCACTATCATTTAAAAATTATGAAAGATAAGTATATCAACTGTTCCATAATGTCATTGGTAATAGAAAATGGTAACTTAAAATATATTTTGTCATCAGAAAAGATGGTCACAAATTAAGTGCAGAGTCGATCGATTATAAAAATAAAACAACAAAGAAATGAATCAAATGAGCGACTAAATCAGGATCCCAAAAATTATACTTAAATATTGTCTTTCAGTTTTTGACAAAAATCAATCACTTACAATCAAACGGATGCAAAATAGACGGATGGCACGCAAAAATCAAGCACAAGTAAAAGCAATTGAAAATAAAAATCAAACAAGCACTTGTTTAAAGAGGGCTAGTGTTGTTACCTTTACACCAGTGAGGTTTTTGGACTGTGAATGACACTGGCATGACAGACTTGAAACAGTCGAGGTTCTAACGACACCAGGGTTTGAAAAAGGAGTTGTTGCAGAAGAGACATTGGAGCAAATCACCAATCTAATCTTTAAACTCTGCAAAAAGTATTGAAGAGTCAACGAATACAGCTTGCTAATATAACACCAAATATAATTGGAATGCTAAATATTACATAATTAACTAAATTTAAACAAATCAGCACCTCAAACCCACCATTACTATTGCGTAAGTGTGGATACCTCATACTCCCAACCCACCCTTACTGACAATCTCGAGTATAAAAAAGAATCAGCAATAATCGGTAGTGCTGAAAAGAGAGAATCATGATCTGAGCAAAAAAAAACTATCCATCTTTAAAGATAGACTCGAAAAGGAGGAAGTTCCGACGTGACGAACTTGAAACAGGCGACACTAGGGTTTGAGAAAAAGAGCAATGAGGGAGAAACGCTCAGAGTAGTCGGAATGAGAGAGAGAACGAGTGAGGGGCACCGGAGGTGGCTCTGAGGGAACGAGGGTTGGGAGTTGAGCGACGGAATAAACGAGGGTTTACATAAGAGGAGAGAGAAAGATGCGAGATTTTTGGGACGGTGGTGAAATTTTTTTGAAATAGGCACGGATTTGTATTAGAATTCAGAGATGTTAAATAAAAATCACGAAAACAATTTTATAGGAAATTTTTAAGCCTCAACCAGTGGGATTGTGTTTAAGGTGCTCTTGGCTATGAGGTTTTGGGTTCGAACCCAAGGACGCAACATTTTTTCACGTCAAGATTTTCAAGTTATCCAATTTATCTAAGTTGTAAATATATTTCCATTCTCAAATTAAAAGATACACTATTTCTATTGTACAAAATTAAACAAGTTGTTACATGTATATAGGCCCTTTAGATCATTTCTCAGGGTGCATTTGGTTCTCATGACAAAAAAATTTGTTGTAATTTCATTCATAGTTTGGTGTTCCATCAAAGTTTCGGTTGTACTAATTATATTAGTACATTTTTACTTGAAGGAAGAAAATTAGTTTGGTGTTAAGCATAACTACTTGATTGAGCAATGACTTTTCTATCACTTACCAAAATTCGAAAAAACAATGTATGAGAATTCAAACATTAATTCTTATTAGTACATTTGTCTTCTATTTTGTTCAAGCAAAAATGGTGTAATGATAAGGATTTGTATTTGTATTTTTAAGTGCAAATATGCCTTTTTAGTGCAAACCTTTAGAAAGTTCCAAAATATGGGAGCAAGAGTTTGTCGAGAAGATCGATCTAGTTCTTGTGATGGAATAAATATTTTGGAAGAAAGGGGGAAATGTGGATGGCGACAAAAGAGAAAGCGGAGAAAGGGAAAAGTGTGTTGGAGAAGACGACAGTGAAGAAAGTGGAGAAAGAGCGGACGATACTTGCAAAAGAATATTTTTATATTCTTTTATGTTCATTAATATCGAGTATATTATCTGCCCAAAGTGAATGTGATTAAAGCTGCTAATCTTTTTGTTAATTCATACCGAAGCAACGTTGTAATTAATTTAGAAATAGAAATCATAATTACGCCACTTATCTTTTTTATTAATTAATGTTAATTGCATATTCAGAGCATGCATGTACAAAACAAAACCAATGATTTTGTTCTCTACAGTTCATTTAAATAAAGGAGAAGAAAGGTAAAGAAAATTGGAACAATAGATTATATTTGAATGAACGGTATAATTGAGACATGCCGATTCATGTGAACTAAATGGTGAAATAGCATTGGTATGTTTGAACAGTCAGGATCATGGATGCTTATTTCTCTATTCCTAATGGTCAAAACAAATGGCAACAGTTATATATTAAAAAAATGTTGCCATATCTCGGTGGCTGACTTGATCGAAGAGGACACGTTGGGATATGGCAACGGTAGTTTAATTAATAATTGTTGCCATATGTGTTGAAATTTTTCTTTTAGAAAGTTCCAGCAAAAACAAAATAGAAAAACTTAAAAGTGAGATATGGAGGCTTCAAAGAATTTTTGGATTCGAAACAGCATCGCTACGGGCTTTTAACGTTTTCGAAAAGTGCTCACAATAGTGAATCAGAGTTACTAATCAAAAGTTACGTCCGTTTAAAGATTGAACGTTATTTCGTGTTT